>NMUG010008343.1:0-11683 GCA_002855965.1 Monotropa hypopitys | reverse complement strand
GGTTTGTGCCATGTACACTTCGTGCTTGGAGCATGTCGCCCGATGAGTGTAAGTCGGCCTAGAGAACCGAATTCTAATTCCCATGTCATCTCTTGACCCGTGACTCATTCTTGATTGTCAAACATCCCGTGGGAGGTCCTATGCCGCGATCCCTCCTATGTGTCGTCATGGATATTGGAGTAGTCAAACATGGCCTTGGTTAGGTGTTAGAACCCCCATAGCCATTCCGATTAGTTTAACTTTTTTTCATCTTTTGTTTTTATGCATTAGTTTTATTAACTTTTATAAATTAAAAACAAAGGCTAGCGTCCTACTGCCTCTACCGCAAAACCAAACTTCTAAACCGTGCAATTATCTTTAACTCCGACATTTCCCTGTGGACCGACCTCGAACTTGCAACTCTACTAGCTAGAGTAGTATTTTCTTGTTTATAAATTATTAATGCATGACATAGGCTTTTCCGTTAATCAACGTCCGGAAAAGTCCTTCCATCAAAAGGGTATAAAATTACTGGGAATAATGACAGTGAGGAGGAAGAAAATAATGACGGGGCTAAAAACAATATTATGGTCTCAATGGCTAATGCTCCCGATTCTCCCAAATCCACCTCTATGACCATTGAAAGCTTTAAAAGTGAAGAAGACGATGAGAATGAACTTTTTGATATTCAAGAAGCTTTTAATTAATTGGCAAAAGATTACAGCAAAGTGAATATGAAAAAGATGGAACTAACAACCACCCTCGAAAAAATGCAAAGAGAAAGAAATTGTCTTAGAGAGGATGTAGACAGTTTAAATCTCGAGCTTTCTGAAGAAAAGAATTATAACGCTAAACTTGCTGACAAATTTGTAGTTATTGAAAAAGCTAGATGTGAGGATATGGTTAATTTAGAAGAATGTCAAATTAGGATTTCCGATCTTGAAAAAGACGTGTGAGGCTAGAGATATAATAAAAAGGAATGACTGTGGAGCGGAAAGAATTGCCAAGTTAAACCAAACATTTAGAAACAAAAGTGGTCTTGGTTTTGTTGAACCATCTTTCCTCCAAACTAAGCCTCAATCTGAACTGATAAAGAAAATTATTTTTGTTAAGTCGGAAACTCCTTCGGTCAACTCTCCCGAAATTGAAAACTCATATATACCGAAAAAGGAGAGTGAACCTACTAAAAAATGAAGCCAGTCTAGGGATAGTCAACCAAGAGACACTAAGTCGTCCAAGGCTCGTGTTATAGTCTCTCACCATTGTAGAGTCCATGACCACATTAGACCTTACTGCTACAGACTCGTGAGGGGAAACCGTAGAGAACTCCAAGGACGAGGGTTTAACAACCGCAGTAGATGCCCTAACACAATTAAGAAGAAAACTCACAACTTTTTTCAACCAAGAGCTAAACCCGAAAATGAATTTGTGAATAAGTTAAGTCATCTCACCACTCAATCCACTCGCTTGATTAAGGAAATTGGTAAGTTATCATACTTTGCCAATAATTTGGGATCTTGTGGTAGATTGACTCATTCTAAATGGAAACCTATTGTGAAAACGAATTTTGGAAAATCTCACATGATATGGAAAGAAGTTAATCGGGAAGTTGGTTGATTTTTGTTGTTTTGGGTACCTACGTGCTTAATGTTATGCGATTCACTGATATATATATATATATTTGTGTAGATATAGGTTCACGTAGCATGTGATGTTAATATTTTATTTTATTTTCCACTTTTTTTTCTTTTAGTAGATTGATAAGATTTTGTTTTTCTTTTATGATTTGATTTGAGTCATTTTTGTCTTGTCATATGTGCTTGTGTGTTGCACTTTTATTTTTTATTTGGTATCAAATCTTTTAGTATTTGTGTGCGTCATAGGTTAGAATGCATTGGTTAGGCTTGTGAGTGCTTGGTGAATGTGTGTGTTTGTCTTGTGTTTTTCTTATTGCATGTGGATTCTCTTGAACTGCATCTAATGATCTTGGATTTTCCATGTAAGTTCTGCTTTGATTATGATATGCTAGTATATGTTCTCATTGATTATTTATCATGCTTGACCTTTTAGAAATATCCATTGTCGATTTGAATCTCATGCTCGATTCTATTTGTACACACTCACTTATTGGAGCTTAACCTTTACGAGTGTCTCAAAAGCCGTTTGGAGCTTCTCTGGGTCTTGACCTTTCTAAATATAATCTTGAATTGACCATATATTCGAGGCTTATCTGTAGATGCTTTTCCCCATTTGACTCTTTGCATTGATTGACCGCCTATGGATTAGTGTGGAAGCTCCCTTTGATTTGAAAAAATGTAAACAAAAGGTCCTTGCACAATCAAAAGAAATTATATATATATTAAGCTGCAATTGAGCTATTCTAAAATAGCTATTTTTATTGCTCTTGCTTTGTTGGACCTTTCGTCTTAGAGGAATTGCTGTATAATCTTTTGCCATGTGTCTAGGTATAAGTCACTGATTGGATTCTAAAAAATCAATGGATGTGCTTTGTGCTCAAGTCTTTAGGTTCGAACACAGAATGATTTGACTTTCTTTGACCTCTTTAAGCCATTTCCCGTGTGAGTCGACTGAATTGAGCTTTGACCTTCTTAACAATTCTTGCTCCTTTTACATCGAGTTCATTGAACATTTTGATAGTTTTGATTATGAGATTACATCTTGATTCTTGATATTTTTAAATTATATCGTGAGATAAATGGTCATTGTGGAGCGTATATGTGCATATGTTGATCATGTTCGTCTTGCATAGAACTATTCTTGATCTTGTGGCTAGATTGATTGAGCATCCGTATGCTTTATCCTTTTAATCCTTGCTGTTTTTTTGCATGTGCACGTCATGGTGTATTGGTTGGGTACATTTATTGAGGGAGGGAGGGGGGGATTTATTTGATAGGGAGAGTCTATTTTGATTTTAGATGCGATTTTGTTTTCACTTTTCATTGATGGCCGGTCTAGTACATCCGCCCGTTTCTCTATCATTGCATGTCTTATCTAAGAGATCGGGGAGAAAGTTCCACTCCTTTTTATCCGCGTGAAGGATATTTTGGTGGTTTGAGCTTCATCTGTTTTTAACCTGTCGTCGGTAGGCATATATGATGTTTCACTTGGTATTTCTTGTATTGGTATTTGCCTTTGTTTTTTCCGCGACAAAAAGGAGAATGTTTTGGTAAGAGGGAGCTTTGAGAAATTGACAAAAAAGGGAGGATAATAATGGTTAAATGTTCTATTCATGATGTTTATTGCTTCTTACCATATTCATTTATGCTAATCCATTCATATATATTCTTATTGGAGTTAACTGGTTTGTGCATGATTAGTCATATTGTTATTTGTAGGTCATTCGTCACAACTTCATTCTTTGAGTTACCACGAGTAGCTTTTTAGGATGATATATCTTTTCAGCTTGCTTGTTTTAGCCTGATTTTATTTTGGTTTTGATGTTTGGTCGGTTTTGTCCCTGAAAAGGCAAATGAGGAGATTGTTAGTATTTTTAGTGTATTGGCTATTTTCCAGGATATCAGCGAGTTGTTTCTAAATTATTAGTTAGATATGAATTGCAAAACCATCCGAAATCTGTAATGTTTTGGTTCTTATTTTTGGTTCGAGGTAGTGGTAGGATTGTCTACTTCGTTCTTTGATCTTGCATGATGATTGGCTTCTCCTTGCTTATTGAGAATGTTGCCCGCATTGGAGGTGCTCGTTGGTAAGAAATTGCATTCATATAGTTTCATCTTCTTTTAGTAAACGTCTTAGCATTTTGGTTATAACAAGGTGTTCATTTGAGTCTAAGGCATGAGTTTTGGTGTTGGGAAACAGAGTAGAGCGCCCTTGGGTCATTCCTGGAGCTCCGGGATTTCAAAGACATAAAATTTGTTTAAGTCCCAAACCGAACAACAGGTTGGGCACGCGAGCGCTAGGTGGCGCGCCCCGGGCGCTCAAGCCCTTCATCAAGCCCTTCGAAATATAACCCATTCAAGAAAATTCGTAGCTCAACAGAACAGAGCACACCCTTGGCGTGCAAGCGCTCTGGAGCGCGCCTCTGGGCGCTCGAGCGCTTTAGGGTGCACACATGTGTCTTTAACCATCTTAGTTCGTTTTAGGGCCATTTTTGGCATGGTTTTAATATTATCTTCGGGTTAGTTTAGTCTTTCTTCAATTTAGAAAACCCTAAGTCTTTATAAGTGGCTATATATCATTCATTTAAAATAGAATTTGAGATCTACAATACATAGAATATACTTTGAGAGAGTGAGGCACTTTGAGGAAACCCTAGCCACCATATTTTGTGGGTTGAAAAGCTTTTGTCACCTTGTTGTGATTTTAATCTTGTCTCTCATTCTATTATTTGTTTAAGCACTAGACTGGCATCAATCATCATATACATATGCATCTAGTGTTCTCTTCATACATCATCATCAGTTTGCATTGGATTTGAAGAGCAACCTATCTACCAAGGCCGGAGAGATCCGGAGCTGTTTTGATATGAAGATCAGTGCGAGGAGTGTTGTGGTTGCTGTTAGATTGCAGAAGAGGCTCGGGGAGTCATGGATCACAGAGTTAAGGCTTGGGATAAAAGTCTGGATCTCCTATTGTGATTAATAGTGAATTTCGGTAGTCTGTTCGTGGTTTTTTTCTTAGGGATTAATTGATCTCTATGTGTTTTCTACGTATATCTGGTGTCTCTGTTTATTGTTTTTTGCGTTATTTTTATTATTCATCACCAAAACAATTAATCGGCTAATAATCTGAAATCAGTTTTAAAAGAGGTCCATTAAATTTTTAATTGGTAATCTTATTCGCCCCCTATAGGATTTGCATAAGCTTCTGCATATTTTCAGTTCTTTTGCTATTCTGGTGAAAGTTAATCTCAAGGATATCACCAATTTCACTCTGTGAGAGTATTTTTATGTCAAGGAGATATCGTGCTTTAATCATCTCTAATGTTTATTACAATTTTACTTTCTCAATACTTAGCCGGTTGAAAGGAGCGTGTTGGGATTTGTAAGAGTGTTAAACCCAATGGTTGTTTGTTTGTAGCAGAAGTTATAGATGATTGTAGGGTTCCTCTTCCATCTTCAACCTTTCACACTGATCTTATATCAGACTGCATCATTTAATATGTTTCTGTCATGTTGATTTCTTATCACCAAAGATAAACATTCAATGCTCTGTTTAATTTCTTGTTATCTTTGTTGCTGCAGATCTGCTAAGAAGTCCTGTTTTCATTTGACATTTCTTGGAATAGATAAGATTTGTAAACAGAGTGCATCATAGAGCTAATGCAAGGGCAGAGGGGCTCTATAGGTTCTTTCCCTGAAACCCTTGGCTTTGATCAGGGAGCTACAACAAGTGATGCAGCTATAGATCAGCAGATTTGCTGGAATAATGTGCAGAATACTGCACATAATACCTTACCAGACTATTTGACATCAACGAGTGACCCAACCAATACCTATCTGAGTCAAGGACATACCTTAAGTGGATGGAACGTAGGTGAACCCAGCAGTGGTCGGGGAACACTGAACCATGTCAGCCATAATAATGGACAAAAAACAGAACACGGAGCTGGTTCCGCATCAGAAGAACGTCAATATGAGCCGTCTTTACAAAATAGTCTCAATGTGAACCGTACTAGCAATCAGATACCAAATGTGCCCTTGTTTGTGCAAAGTTCCAATAATGCTATTCCTCATGATCTTAATGCGAGTGCAGGGTTTCAAGGGCATGGTGATGATGATGATTGTCAGATCATGGACTGTTCTAATAATGCATACAATTCACACGTATTGCAAAATACGCAGGTCCCATCTGCAAGTAGCTCTTCTCATCCTTTTAGATTGCCTTCCGGAAGTGGTGGATATTTGGCAGGAGAAAGTGATGGACGGCAAAATTGTTCATCGCAGGGTCGTCGCTTATCTTGTAAAAGAAAGGCCATTGAAGGAAATACCGGGCAATCATCTATGAGTGGTAATTCTACCTACTTTCAGCCAGCTGACACAAGTTCTGTTTGGCATGCTGTTCCTGGTCGGTATAATGCTGGAAGCAGCTTAAGTATCTCTACCCCATCACCAATTGCGCCCTTAGAAGTTCTGTGTCCTGGAGGAGCTTCTTCTGTTAATCCTCTCTCTTTAAATATGGCAGTAAACGGTGAAAATTCCCATAGAAATTGCAGGGTGAGGATAAATCCTTCACGCCGACAAGATTCTGTACCCATTAGTGTATTTCCGTCCGCGAGCACTATTGTGCATTCACGTGTTTTGTCACCGCAGCAATCATCAGGACTTCTTCCCATGGGTAATTCTTTGGGCAATGGGACTTCTCTAATGCAATCCAGTGTTGTGCACATTCGTCCTCCATTGCGACGAACTTCACAATCATCTAGATGGACCGGTGGTTCTAGCTCTAGATCTGGAGAGAGAGATGCTTGGATACACGAGGAACCTAACTCAATTACTATGCCAAGAAACATTTCTGAACATCCTATTTTTTTAGCTCCACATGAAAGTATAAATTCCTCTCAAGGTTCAGCTAATTGGAATTTAACCGGTGGAAACATAAGTATTGCTGGAAATACTGCTTCTACTTCTCGGACTTGTACAAGTTCAGGTGTCCATCCATTGCCGGGTCCCAGTTGGGCTTCTAATCGTAACGCTTTGCATTACCCACAGAGGATATCAGAATTGGTCCGCCAATCGCTGTTATCTTCAGTTGGTTCTGAGTCTGTAGACCCAAACAGTGGTAACTCTACTGTTCAATTCGGTTCTTCCTCGCAAGAAATGGCATTTTCATCTGGAAATGATAACCAGGGGCATCATCTCTCTCACTCAAGGTCTTCATTGTCGTTGAATAGACAACTTGACGGTGCTCTTGGTGGTCCCTACTCCTTGCGAACTTTGGCTGCTGCCAGTGAAGGGAGAAGCAGGCTTATATCTGCGGTTTGTTCTCGATCAATTATCATCCACCTATATAATTTTGAGTTTGAATATTGAGTTGTATGATTTGCAGCATCTCTATATCAATTACCATCCACCTATATAGAGATTTTGCAGCATCTCTATATCGAGGTTTGTTCTCGATCAATTATCATCCGCCTAAAACTTTTGAATGAAAAATAATCATTTGAATGAATCATTTACAGTTATCCGAATGAGTTGATTTTTGACGGAGTCATGTAAAAAATTATTTTAAAATTTATCAACGGCTCGGATTTTTCGTGTGAGGCCCCAAAGTAAGGGTAAAAAAGAAAATAGTTTAGATCGTTGAATTGAATCAATCCTGACCGTCCTAATGAGTTTATTTTTTACGGCGTTACTTAAAAAGTTATTTAAAAATTTATCAATGGTTCAGATTGTTCACGCGACTCCTAAGTAAGAGTGAGAAAGAAAAAAGTTTAGACCGTTGGATTGAATCAATTCTGATTGTCACAACAAAATATGATGTGGCAGTGGGTGAGAACCCATACCTCCTTGTTTTGTAATATAGATTGCATCTGATGTTTGATTATGGAATTTTGGGTGCAATGCCCCGTGAAAATAAGAGCTAACTTGGTTTTGTGTGGAACAGATTCGCAGTGTGTTGGATCTCATGCGTCGGGGTGAGGGCTTGCGATTTGAGGTTAGAATTTTGCCATTATGCGTGTAAATTCTCTACCATTGACATGCACAAAATTAAGCTTACACTTCTTTATTTTCTATTCTTTGCATAATCTATTTGTCCTGACCAAAGTTTTTATATACGAAAGTACAAGGTGGGGCATTGAAGTGTAAGCCTTTGGTGTTTTTATTTTTTATATTAATAAAATAATAAAAATAAGTAAAGACTCAATGTAAGTCTTTACCATTGGTGGTGTAGTGGTGAAGACTCAATCTAGTAACCTTAAGGTCTTGAGTTTGAGTCTTAGCATAATCACTTTGCGTATTATTATCAAAGTTTAGGGTTGTCCTCGTCATTTTCCTTTTCTAGACACATTACTGTATACCAACTGGACTTTATTTTTGTAGGTAAAATACCATAAGATTAGAAATAAAAAATAGTAAGTGGAATTCACAAAGAGCACAACTAGGATTACAACCTTGTAATACAACTCCAGACACAACTGGGTACTGAGCCATTCGACTTGTGTTGATCTCACATGTATCTTGTGGGATCGATATACATTGGACGGCTTTGGACGCAATTGTGTTCTAAAGTTGTGTTCCTAGATTTTTTTCATTCACAAAAGAGCGTGTTAAGGCATAAAAACATAGTGCATTAATTGATCCAACCTTTAAGAGCACTCCGAGCCTCTAAATAAAATCATGCAACGTAAACTTCCCAAATAACACAAGTCTCAAAAAAAAAAATGAACGGATTCTTCTTCCCATCAAGTCATTTGGGAAATACGCGACAACCCTTCGTCTTCACCCCAACAATTTATAATGAACAGACTCTTCACTTACCCAAAAAAGAAGAAAAAGTTACTCTTTTGAGGCCTGTTGCCGGGGCAAAAAAGACGTGTTTGTGTGTGTGTGTGTGTGAAAGGCTTATGTCTGTGTACGCTTCCGTCGTATGTGCTAAATGCCTTCGCGGTTCTCCACCCAAAAATCACCGCCCAGGAGCGGTTTGCTTCGCCTTGGCCCTAGGCAAGCCTCAGAAACACCTTCCAAACATTGGTCCGGACTGACGGCTAATGACTCAACCTTGCAAAGTTTGAGTCAAGAATATCGTGCAACTGCTTTGACCAAGTGATTTGATTGTGCAATTAATCAGCTTAGTTGAATGTGACGATTGTAGTGGCTTGCGACATAGCCAGGTCAGTGGCGTCTCCGTAAATTTTGAACAGTGTATTCATAAAAATACTTACACTTTACTAGCTCTATTAAACAATAAAAAATCAATGCCCCAGTTGGTACCCATTAATGGGTGTTTAGGAAGGAGAATGACGAGTACAAGTCTAATCTTTGGTAATAATACACAAAATGATTGTGCTCAGATTTGATCCAAAGACCTTAAGGTTATTGAGTTGGATTTTTACCACTGCACCACTACCTCTATTAAACAATGCTATATGAATTTTTTATCACATGTTCATACTAAGAACATAACCAGAAAAACATGAATATCCTAGAATAATATAATTGACCTCAGATGAGTTTTCATATTTTGAAACTGCTGCATAGTAGACTTATCAAGTGCATTGTCTTCAACGTGTGAAACAAAATAATAGTTTATCCACTCATTTTCCATTGAGTCTCTTTATGTATTAATTGCTAAAAAAACTTCTTTCAATAGTTACAGTGCCAACAAACAATTTACGCCAATTTCACAAGCAAATAAACTAATCTGTTTATAATACTTTCGTTGTCCCTAGCAATTTCGAAGCAAGATTACGTATTTCTTTTAAATCCTGAAAATGAGTATTGAATCTTATATTAAAAATTCTAAGACGTAAAACTCGGACGAAGTAGCTCATACTTCATTTTTTCATAAGAAAATTGTTCATGATTTCAAAGCTAACCAAAATAAATAAATGAAGATAATGGTATGAACACTCATAAGTTACACCATTTAGATTTTGCAATAGCTTATTGTCAATTAAACAAAGCTGGTTGAATATATAAAGATGGGAAAAAATTCAATATCGTTGAATTTTTTCTAAAACCTCAAACCAAACCAAACCAAACTGAACTAAACTGAACTTTAAGTTCCAATAAATTTGGATCGGCTACATGAATTTGTTTTTTTTTCAATGCGCTCTTTCTAGTGCATCGTATTCCATTATACCTAGTAAACTTATATCCTTACGAATTATCGCTTCCAAAGTCAATTTAGGTCTATCCCCTCCCCTTAGTGCTATCATCTATCATGACTCTGTCACTCCTAACTAACGAGTTCTACGATACAAATGTCCAAACCATCTTAATATATTTTCTCTTATTTTAGTTTCTAGCGGCGCTGCCTCTACCATATCGTGAAGGTTTTTATTTCTAATTTTATATCGTAAAGTTTTATCACACATCCATCTTAACATTCTCATTTCAGCTACATCAATCTTACTCACATGTTATTTCTTAGTCGTCGAACATTCTGTACTGTATAACATAGATGACCTTATGGCCGTATGGTAGAACTTTCCCTGAAACTTTGTAGGTATCCTAGGATCGCACGACACTCATACAACACTCCTCTACTGGATCCATTCAACTTGAATTATGTACGTAACATCCTATGCAATCTCTCTATACTTACTAACAATTGAGTCAAAATATTTAAAAAACTTACTTCTTAGTAATTCATGATTTTGGAGGACTACTATGTCAACATTAGTATTTTGGCTATTACTGAACTTACATACTATGTACTCTGTCTTATTCATACTAATCTTAAACTTTGGGACTCCAATGTTTCTCTCAAAATTTCTAATTTGACACTAACACATCTTGCAGTTTCATTTACCAAAACAATATCATCTGCAAATAACATACATTATGTGATATCATCTTGAATGTGTAGTCAATTTGTCCATAACTAGGGAAAAAGTTAAAGGCTCAAAGCAGACTTTTGATGTAATCCTACTAAGACAAACCAATCCAAACCAAACCTTAAGTCCCAATCAACTGAGATCGGCTACATGTGAAAATGCGATGCAATGCTAGGCCAATACCTAGAGGGGGGTGAATATGTTTGCCAATTAAAATTTCTATGAATTCTCTTTTAAAGGATTGTTTATTTATGCCAAATTAGTTAAGTGATTGTTATTTGCGCAAGTGGAAGCAATAATAAAGTGTAAAGAAAAACAATCACAGGTGCAAAGAGAAGTGAAGACAATCACAGGTGCAAAGAGATGTGTAAGGGATGAAGAGACAATCAGTGGCACAACAAAAGATTTGTAGTGGAAATCACTTAGGCATCAATTGATCCCTAAGTGTAAAACCACTTGACCTAGTCTACTTTTTCACTAGAAACAACAAAGGTTTAAGAATTACAAGAGATACCGACTTTATACCCAAAGCCCACCTAGCTCCTGTAAACCTAAAGCTCCCTGAGCCCCTTCTACTGTCCTTTAGAAGTCCATAGTGCCACACACTGATCTCCGACTCGCGATCGGCTCCGGAGTGCTCTGGCCAAATGTAGACAAGATCAACCACAGAGTACAAAGTGAAGTGAGGTGAAGTAAACACTAGATGAAGTTATCTAGTAGAATAGGAAGACAATGGAGTTGAGGAAAACACTTGAATAAGTGACAAACTTCAAAGTACACTAGAATAGAGTGAATTAAGGCTATAAGTCCAATGAACATTTCCAATGGAAGAGTTCAAGAAAATTCACTACAAAGGATAAATTGATTTATAAGGCCCAAGTGCCCAAAGAGATATTCACTAGAAATTTCTAAATCAACTAACAACAATCTCAAATGAAATTAGGGTAAAGCTCTAGGCTTGATGAAAATCCCAAAGAGAAAAACAACTATTAAACCCTAGAATATCTAGGAGACGACAAGAACAAGGGAACCTACGATTCTAGATAACTCTCTAAAGATCAAGGGAATAACCCTAGATACACACTCTTGCCAAAAATCAAAAGCTAGAGATCAAGATCTAATGATCTAGAAAACTAGACACACACTCTATGCAACAACCCTTGTAAGATAATCACAATAACAAATGCATACAGATTATCTAATGTATTGGGGAGCCGAAGAGTC
>NMUG010008342.1:0-11685 GCA_002855965.1 Monotropa hypopitys | reverse complement strand
CTAAAGCTCACTTTTGGACACACGACATTGGAAATGAATGTTTTCAATGTTAGTAGCCAAATGGGGGATGATGAGGACGTGCACGAGGTGAGTATGCTTGAGGGGTTGATCCAAGAGCATGTCGATGAGTTGTTGTATAAGGACCCTTTAGAGGTGTGTTTGACTAGTGACGAATTGTTGTTTTTGGAGTCACCAGAAGTAAATTTTTTGGCTTCCGTGTGGGATGAAGAGGAGCAAATATGTGGAGTGGGTGATTGGGTACCCAAATTTGAGGAGTTGCCTAGGTTGGAGGGAAAACCACTTCCTTCGAGTGTTCAACCACCTATTTTAGAGTTGAAGCCATTGCCCTCAAATTTGAAATATGTATATTTGGGCATGGACGATACTTATCCGGTGGTGATCTCCTCCAACCTAGAGGAAGAGCAAGAGAAGAGATTGATGAGAGTCCTAAAGGAGAGGATGGGTGCAATAGGTTGGATGATTGCCGATTTATATGGCATAAGTCCGGTTGTTTGTACCCATCACATTTTTTTAGAGGAGGATGTAAAACCGAGCCGTCAACCACAAAGACGGATTAACCCAATCATGAAAGATGTGGTCCATAAGGAAATCATTAAACTTTTGGATGCGGGCATTATATACCCCATCTCGGATAGTAAATGGGTGAGCCCAATACAAATCATTCCAAAAAAAGCCGGTATTACCGTGCAACCTAACGATGATGGCAAGCTTGTTGCTACCCGTTTAACATCCGGATGGCGGGTTTGTGTGGATTATAGAAAATTGAATTCATGCACGCGAAAAGACCACTTCCCTCTACCATTTATCGATCAAATTCTAGAGAGGGTCCTGGGGCACGCATTTTATTGCTTTTTAGATGGATACTCAGGCTATAACCAAATCGAGGTCACACTTGAGGACCAAGATAAGACAACATTCACTTGCCCTTTCAGAACTTATGCCTTCCGGCGCATGCCATTCGGCTTGTGCAATGCGCCCGGTACCTTTTCACGTTGTATGTTAGGCATTTTTCCGACATGGTGGAGAGGATCGTTGAGGTATTCATGGATGATATTTCGGTTTTGGGGGATAGTTTTGAGTCGTGCCTAGAGAATCTCGACTCCGTCCTTGAAAGATGCGAAAAAATGCACTTCGTCCTTAATTGGGAGAAGTGCCAATTCATGGTGACGGAGGGGATTGTACTAGGTCACGTGGTTTCAAAAGAAGGAATCCAAGTGGATAAAGCGAAAATTGAATTGATTTCCAAACTTCCGAGTCCAAAAACCGTTAAAGAAGTGCGCTCTTTCCTTGGCCACACCGGTTTCTACCGGCGTTTCATAAAAGACTTCATCAAAATCTCAAGGCCAATTTGCCACTTGCTTTCAAAAGATATAAAATTTCTATGGACTCCGGAATGTGAGGAAGCTTTTGTGGTTTTGAAAACATGTCTCACCACGCCCCCCATTGTTCAAGCTCCGGATTGGAATTTGCCATTCGAGCTAATGTGTGATGCGAGCGACCATGCCATCGGTGCGGTCCTTGGACAACGGAGGGAGAGTGGCCCTTGTGTCATCTACTATGCGAGTAAAACCTTTAATGATGCACAAGTGAATTACACGACTACGGAAAAGGAACTTCTTGCCGTAGTATATGCTTTGGATAAGTTTCGTTCGTACCTTATTGGGGCGCCCATTGTGGTCTTCACCGATCATGCGGCGCTCAAGTACTTACTCACAAAACAAGACACGAAAGCGAGACTTATCCGGTGGATACTATTGTTACAAGAGTCCGACATTACAATTCGTGATAAAAAAGGAGTGGAAAACGTGGTGGCCGACCATTTGTCGCGCCTTGAATTCTCAGATTCTTCAAGTCCACCCATTGTGGAAACTTTTCCCGATAAACAATTGTTGGCGGTATCCAATTGCCCTTGGTATGCAGATATCGTTAACTATTTGGTCACGGGGAGGTTACCAACCCATTGGACACCACATGATGCGAGGAGGTTTTTGTTCGAAGTTAAGAGTTTTGTGTTCGATGACCCCTACCTTTTCAAGGTTTGTGCCGATCAAATCATGCGCCGGTGTGTGCCCGATGTTGAACAACGGGATGTAATAGTCTTTTGCCACACCGAGGCATACGGGGGTCACTTTTCCGCGAAAAAAACGACATCTAAGATACTTCAATGCGGTTTTTATTGGCCGACATTATTCAAAGATGTATTTGACTTTTGTAAGACGTGTGATAGGTGTCAACAGTTGGGAGGGGTTACGAAAAGAAACATGATGCCCTTGACACCTATCTTGATAATTGAAATTTTTGATTGTTGGGGAGTGGATTTCATGGGACCATTTCCCATCTCTAGGGGGTACTTGTACATCCTCCTAGCGGTGGATTACGTGTCAAAATGGGTCGAAGCCATCCCGACGCGTACCAACGACCACAAAGTGGTCCTTCACTTTTTAAAAGAGAATATCTTGAGTCGGTTTGGTATGCCGAGGGCGGTCATAAGTGACCAAGGCACCCATTTTTGCAACCGCCCCTTCGCGAATTTGATGAGGAAATACTCAATTACGCATAAGGTTTCGACCGCGTACCATCCTCAAACCAACGGGCAAGCCGAGCTTGCGAACCGGGAAATCAAACATATTTTGGAAAAAACAGTCAACCCGGATCGCAAGGATTGGTCGCTGCGGTTGACGGATGCGTTGTGGGCGTACCGTACCGCATACAAAACCGTTCTTGGTGCCTCACCCTACCGTCTCATTTACGGGAAGGCGTGTCATCTACCGGTTGAATTAGAACACCGGGCTTTCTGGGCAATAAAAGCAATGAATTATCGGTTGCCCGAAGCCGGTGAGCATCGAAAGCTACAATTGAACGAATTGGAGGAGCTTTATAATGAAGCATACGAAAATTCGAAAATTTACAAGGATAAGATGAAGAAGTACCATGACAAATCCATCATTCGGAAAGATTTTGTGGAAGGGCAACAAGTATTAATGTATAATTCCCGGTTACATTTGTTTCCGGGAAAGCTTCGGTCCCGTTGGGTCGGAACATACACCGTCCACAAAGTTTTCCCGCATGGTGCGGTAGAAATTAAAAAAGATGGAAGTGAGGCCATTCTCAAAGTGAACGGCCAATGATTAAAACCTTTCCTAGATCACTTGCCTCCGGAAATCATTGAGGAGGAGTTGTTGGATCCCGTCTATTCGGATGGTCCATCAACTAAAAATCTTAATTAAGAGAACAATGCAATACGTCTAGGAGACGTTAAATCCAGGGGGGATGTGAAACCCCCAACCTCTTGTTGTTAGTATGGATGGTCTTGAAAGTCGATTAGGGAATTCCTATAAAATAAAGGAAGCTACTTGTCGAGTAGAGACCTACCCAGAAAGCACAAGAATTTTATATAAATAGTTTGTTCTTCAATCTTTCGGCATTAGTACGGATGAGCTTGAAAGTCGATTAGGGTACTCCCATAAAATAAGGGAGACCACTTGTTGAGTAAAGCTCTACCCGGAAACCCCGAGAGTTTCTAAATATCCATGTTGTATTGTATCTTTGTTTTTGCGCGCGTGTGTAGTTTTTCTTGCAAGAACTTCACTAAGCAAGCGGGAAAAGGATTCGGTACTTTACAAAGGGTAACACTATTCCGCAAATGAGGTACTCTCTACCCTTTTTCTTTGAACTTTTGATTTGCTCGGGACAAAGAAAAATTTTAGTTGGGGGTGAGGGGGTAGTTCGTACCTACATTGTGGTGTCATGGATAAATTGTTGGAACTAATCTTGTCATTGTGTTTTGAGAAAATTTTTTTGAAAATTGAATGGATAATATGTGCTTAGATTGACAAATCAAGGAGTAATTTGAGTGAACGAGTATCGAGTGAGTGTTCGTGCATTCCAAGTAGAGATTCATTCGTTGTTTGTGTGCCATACCACAGGGTGAGCCTACAAAGTGAGCTATAGTTGATTAGTTGTCATTTTTCCACCACTTGCTTTTAATTCCGCTTCGATAACTTACGAAGTGTATATTATGTGTGGGGAGTGCGGCTAATAGGATACGAGGCATTATTTCTATGATAAGACCACTTTAACATATCTCTTGAACCCTATTTTGAGCCGAATCACCATCCGTTTTTGCTTTTTAGCTCCACATATAGCCGGAGTGAGGAGGAAAGGGGGTGGATTGTGTCCTGGGGATGTTGGGAAGTGTTGGAGTGGTGGTGTAATGGAGAAAGTTGAAGAAATGTGATGAAAATGTCTCTGTGTGCCCTTGGACCGGTCCCCTATACCTCCGTGGACCGGTCCCTTTTAAGTCAGAAAGTTAAAGATTTTTGCGAGGACCGGTCGCTTATACCTTCGTGGACCAGTCCCTCCATGGTTAGAGAAATGCGCAAGGAAGCTTAGACCGGTCTCCACGGGTACTGTGGACCGGTCTCTTGGAATTTGGAAGTTCACTGCTGGGAAGGGTACCGGTCCCTTACACCTCCGTGGACCGGTCCCTTCGGTTTAAATGAGGGTTTTAAATTTGAATTCTGGGAATTATCGGGGGCATTCTAATTTCGTTCGAAGGGTTTTATGGGAGCTCCTAGGGCGATTTCTTCCTCTCCAGCGGCGATTTCATCCCAAATCTCTCTCTCTCTCTCTCTCTCATGTAAGTTCAATCTCCTCTCCTTCTTTCTTTGATCTACCATGGAACCCACCTTCTCTCTCTCATATACACGAAGTTCTGGAAATTTCATGCCCTATTTTTTTTCACCCTAAATCCGATTTTCAAGGTGTATGATGTGTATAGCACTTCTTTTGGCTTGTAATCCATTGATTGATGAGTTTTGCATGTTGTTCCTCTTGTACATCGATTGAAAATTTTCTGGGCTAAATCGATTGAATTTCTGTCATGCCGCTCAATTTTTGAAGATTCTTGGAGGTTTTTGCAAACTCTAAATTATTTTTAAGGAGATTCTTGGTCCAATTGAATCCTATTTTGCAAATTCTTGAACATTGAAGAGTAATTTGGAGATTTTGGGGTTCAATTGATGAACTTGTGGGTTTAAGTGTGGGAAATCACTCGTTGGATAATTGATTGTTGATTGGGTTGTGCATTGTTGATTTATGTGTTGTTTCTAGCCAAAATGGTGCGCAAAAAGACTGTTGGGAGGAAACCTACCGCTGCGGAAAAAGGTAAACAGGTGGCCATCATTCCGGAAACCACATGAGCGCTAGGTAATGAAGGATTGGGTGCTGCCAGGGATGCAGCTAGAGAAGAACTTGACTGTCAGAAACAAGCCGAAGCTGCCCAAAAGAAACAAGCCAAAGAATTGAAAGCATGGGTTGCAAAATTGCGCTCCCGAAATTTTAAGTGTGAAAGGCAAGTGGATATTGAGGCTATCGGAGATCATGCCATCATTGATACCACTCGTTTTCATGGTTTGGAGCGGTTTTTCCAACCGGTGGATGGTTACCTTGTTTCAGTGGTCATTGCTTTTTATGAGGCCATGGAGATCTAAGAGGGGCAGGTCATAGATTCAACAATGGGGAATATCACTATGACAATCACCCCGGATGTTATAGCACGGTATCTTGAATATCGTCGGCCACAAGCCGACCAAATTACGTACCCGGCTCTTGAGTGGAACAAGGAGATTGATCACATAATGGATACGATAGAAGAAGAGCCTCGAGCATACCACCAACATTCAAGAAGGTATGTGGCTGGTGGACTGAAAGAACTGTACAGGTTGAGCAACAAGATTTTGGCGTATAATGTGAGTCCCTACGCAAGAGAGAAAACTCCAACCAAAGAAGATGGAGACCTTATTTTTGCTTACGGTTCACAAGAGGAAGTTGTTGATTGGGCATACTACATTTGGTGTCAAATGCGCTCGTTCCGTTCTAAAGGTGCCACGAATGGTAATATCCCTTTTCCCGCCATGATAACTAATTTGTGCAAAGCTGCAGGTTGCCAGGCCAAAGCAAATAAAAAATACGTGTCGGGAACTCCCGGACCAATCACTTTGGCCTCGGTAAAGAAGAGTCGATCAATGTCACATCCAGTTGATCCGGAACAGGTTGGGGCTTCAAGGCCCATAGCTAGGAGACCCGCAGAAAGGACGGAACAATGGTTTGAAATCATGGATGCTCGTCAAGATACCATAATGGAGACGCAGCGCAACATTGAACAAGGGAAAAAGAGAGCAAGAAGGGGGCAGCGTGCAATTCGGACAGCATTGAGGAAGAATGACAAGAAACAAAGCAGAATTTTCAGGTACTTGAAGTGGTGTGTCGGAAGAATGGAGGAAAAAGACGGAGTAACATTTGTTCACGAGGAGGCGAGTGATGAAGAGGAGGATGCGGATTATGAGGAAAGAGAGGAGATGGAAAGCGAGGAGAGTGTAGAAGAAGAAGTTGAAGAGAAAGGCAACAACCTTGGAGGAAATGGTAGTAATGACTGACTTTTGACTTGGAGAGATGTAGTGAGTTTGAAAATGTAATAACTAGTAGTTGATACTTGTTTTTGGTGAATTGTGTGTGTTTGAAACTTTTGGAACTTGGCAATCTTCGGTGTGGCACCAACTTTTATCTCACCTAGCCACATAGCCACACCAGGGTATTTGGACTCTTTCCTTTTTGAACCCGGAATATCTTTTAGCCCTAAAAGCCCTCGTTGATGGCTGCTTTCCTTACGCGTGAGTTACTTGTGTCGTATGGATCGTAGTTGAATTTTTAGCTTGTATTGTATTATTCATTGATGTTGTGTTTACCTCTTGGTTTGCACGTTCTTTGGACGAAAATCACTAGTCCAATTCTTTCTAGGGTACGAAACACGAGCGGGTGGTATGGTCCAATTTTATTGGTATGTGTGATGAGAGACAATTCTTTTTACCTTTCATGAGACTTGGAATTGAAGCGATGGATGATGTGAGCGCTTGACTAGTTACTTGGTAGCTTAGTTGCAAATTGATGTATCAATCTTTGTGCTAATTGTTCATTCGTTTGATTGAATTTGGCTTTGATGTAGGACATGATTGATTGCTTAGTTTTCTTTGCGCCACATTGTTCGGGACGAACAACGTCCTAGTTGGGGGTTGTGATTAGCCTCGAATATTCCATATTCGTGGGCAAATTTAGCTCTTTTCTGTGCGTTTTACGTTCTAAAGTCATTCATTTATTCCCCGATGCGCTCACTTGGTTTTATGAGTTATTGACATGGAAAAATGCTTGAAAGCGGGCTAATTAGAGTCAAATATTGACGTACCAAGGATCGAGGAAGGTTGGATACGCGCCGGATGCCGGGGAAGTATGCAAATCATTGCGTAGATGAAGTAAGGAGGACAAAAATTCAGAAAAATTAGTAAAAACAGCAGTGGACCGGTCCCCTACACCTCTGTAGACCGGTCCCTTGCCCATCAGAAAAGTTGAAGAGTATCCTAGGACCGGTCCCTTACACCTCCGTGGACCGGTCTACCTACTGTCAGAGAAATTAAAGAAAAGAAGAGGACCGGTCCCTTACACCTTCGTGGACCGGTCCAACCGTCAGCAGAGAGACACCAGACTCAGGAGGACCGGTCCCTTACACCTCCGTGGACCGGTCTCTTGCGCTTTAAAAATGTGACTGATCAAAGGAGGACCGGTCCCTTATACCTCCGTGGACCGGTCCCTCCTGTGTAAAAAACAGAATTTGCTGATTTTAATTTTAGACGTGTGAGGGCAATTTTGTCCAATTGTGGCCAAGGTTTTGGGACCTATATAAGGTTGTGAACGATTTTTAAGCAGATGATCATATTCTATACATTTAATTAGGGTTTATTACTACTTTGGGAGAGAGAGAGGATGCTTAGGGAGGCCATGGACTCCATTGATACACTTTGAAGTTTTTGCTTGATTTCTCTTCTTTAAAGTAAGTTTCTGAACTTTTACTCAGTATTAAGGTTGTTCTCCTTGCTTAGCTCTATCTATTGACCCTCTTCTTGCATTTAATTATTGAGAATTCATGAACTCCCCAATTGCTAGCTTTGAATTTCTTTATACTATGACTGGGTAGTTCATTAGGATGGATTAGGGAAGGGGAATCCATGAATTTTCCGGATAAGTTTAAACCCAATTGGGCCAATTTATGTAATTGAATCTTAGAACTTAATTTCTATTTTAGAATGGAGAATTGTAGTGTTAACTTCTTTAATCTACGTCGACGGATCGTTGAATTTTGCACGTAGATTAATTGAAGTGATGTCCTACAATTCCTCCAATGAATTGAATTAAGAAATGAATGATCTAAGTGTTGAATTGCGAAATTGACATCGTGCTTAAACTCTTTTCTCGATTACTACTTGCGTCTCAAGTTTGGATTGGGTTTCGCATTGAGTCTTAATCATCCGGTAAATTTAGGGAGATCCCGACCCTTAATCCATTCTCTTTACCCATTTGAATTTAGGCTAGTCATCACGTAGTATTATAATCTTGTTACCAAAAATTGTGTTGGCCACTTATAGCCACCAAAGAAAATTAATCACAAAAACATCAATTAGTTCACTAACTCACGAGAATTTGAATACTTCACCGCTTAAAGCCAACATAAATTCCCTGTGAATCGACCTCGGACTTACCGAGTTATTATGCTTCATTGATTCATTTCCTAGGCTTGGGAACAACACGTAAATCATGGCACGAAGCAGGTACGCACATACCCAATCCCTTCGAAAGTTAGGCGAGATAATTTCAGGCAATGGCCGAGCCTGTATGGGTGTGAGATGCCCAGATGCCAAGAGGCGTTGGTAAATTTTCCAACATGGGAATGCCGATGGGGGTGAAGATTCTATTTCTCCTTGTATTCTGGGGAGCGTTTCTGGGGAATGGACCCTGTGGTGTCGGGCCTTGGAAGTGATGATTCTGATAGGCGGTCGGCGTGTTTTGATACGCGTTCTGCAGTTGGTAGTAAGACTGATGTTGTTGTTGGGGGTAATTTGGATACCTAGGTTGAAAAAAGTATTGGTTACTCGGTCTTGGAGCTAGCATGAGAATTGATACTTCAGGCTCTTTGGCCTTTTTGCTGAGAGGCTTCTTGGCGTTCGATGCTGAAGAGTCCTCTATTTTGGTATATGGATCGAGGATTTTACCGGTCTTAATACCGTCCTCGATTATCTCTCCCTGTAGGATGATCTCATTGATGGATCTCCTGATGGAGGTGCAGAACTTTTCATAATACATCCCCTTGCATGTTTGTACGAACAAGTGGACATATTTGGCATTGCCAAGAGGAGGATCGACTTGAGATGCATGATGTTTTTACCTGAGGGCATATTTGCGGAAAGTCTCTTCTAGTTCTTGTTTCATGTAAATGAGAAAGAGACGGTCGACAGTCATCTCTGCATTATGTCGATACTGGCGTACAAACTACTGGAAGAGGTCTGTTCAGGAATGGAAGCGTTTAAGATCCAGATGGGCGAACCACTATGTGGCATCCCCAGTCAGACTATGTTGAAATAAGTGCATCATCAACCTTTCAGGGTTGGAGTAACCGCACAACGCTCCGACATAAAGGCGCAGATGTGTCATAGGTTCCCCAGCACCATCATACTTAGAGAAATCCAGGATCTTAAATTTGGGAGGTAAGATCATGTCTGGATAGAAACAGATGTCTTCGGAGCTAGTAGAAGTATAATCACTGGGCCTCCAGAGAGATCTGAAGGCATCTTCTAGTTGCTGGACCTTGAGGAGTAGCGGTGCATCTTCCCACCTTGTAGGGATCTCATCCAAGTGACTTTCTAAATCGTCCTGGGAATACGAGAAAGTGGGAGGAACTAGAATGTGTTGTGGCTGAACCGGTAGAGTAACGGCTGTAGGGGCCTGTAGAGAGTTCCCCGTGGGCAAGATTGGGTTTGTCGCTGGCATTAATGGAGTGGGTTGTGGTGCCGCTTGACAGTATGTTGCCCCAGTATTGGGTGGCAACTGTTGTGAAGATGGTGGGTCGGCCCCAGTTGGCTGTACAGGAGATGGGTTCTGGTATTGAGCCATCAGAATTTCCATCATGGCCTGTAGGTTTTCAACCATCCGACGAATAGTAAGATGTTCCTCTACGGAGACTGTCTCTGGTTCCCGGGGAACTTGATTATTTGTCTCATCGGGCATTGCTCTAGCAAAGGATTGTGTGATTCTCTTGTTTATATGATCTAGATGAGCTGTATCTGTACCTGTATGGCAACACTAAGCTCAGATCAGTATACAAGGAGATTGTCTTTGGGGGTATTGGAGATGTATGGACTTCCTTGGAGATTTAAAATTCAAGACGTGCCTCGAACATGGAGTCTAGAGGATAGTCTTAGATTTGTAAATTCTCAGGAGATTTTGAAATGACAAGTCCGTAATCTATTTTTGACCAATACCCCTAGAGACGTTGACGATTTATGATAACTAGCAGATATATGCATAAAGAGAAAGTCTTTGGGATGATTGGAGACGTATAGACTTCCTTTTAAATTTAAAATTCGAGACGTACCTCAGACATGGAGTCGGGATGGTGTTCTCAGATTTGTAAATTCACTAGGAGATTTTGTTGAAAAATGATAAATCCATAGTCTAATCTCGACCAATATCCCTAAAGACGCTAATGCATTTTAAAAAATTTGGATTTTTAACAGATATGAATATAAGGATTCCCCTCGGAATGTAAATGTTTCCCTAAAATAGTAAATAGAGTTTTTGGCTAACTCTTTTTCTTGGCAATCTATATGTAGTATAAAGCTATGTTGGTTGATAAGGTTTAATGGCTCCCAAATCTTCAGACCTTCGGCCTTGTTAGAGAAACCATCGTAGAGTCGGTGATTTGGTTGGAGTACCTCATTTCCACTACGGTCTTTTTAGGGTCACGTAGCTTACTATTGGGCCCCCGATAGGTAGATGGGCAGCATCTATTTTGGGCAGTCATGACTTCCACCCAAAACAGGTAATGATGCAAATGATACATGAAAATCATACATATGCAATGTAAATTTTTTTTAAAATGAGGGAAAATCTTTTTTGCAGTTATATCAATAAGCAGGATATAAGCAGTAAATAGTTTCAGCGTGGCAATTTTTATCAATGCAAAACCTATTTATTTTAGCAATGTGCCCTATAATCTTCCTGAAAAGAAATAAACACGATGCAGATTAGTAATAATAAGCCGAGAATTGATTGATTTCGAAATTTCGGCAGAGATTTATTTTCTAAAAGAGGTTTCGCAAGCCGAAATCCTCGAAGTCCCCAGCGGAGTTGCCAGCTGTCGCACCGAGAAATTTTCCCGTCCTTCCCTCGTCTCTTGGCAGGGAGGAGCCATTTTGGGGACGGAAGAATCCGCGCTGTTGAGATTTGTGTGTAATTATGGGGGTTTGTTTAAAAATACTCTGTTGGCCTGAGTGCACCGATTTTAAAATATTTAGATTTGTTGTCCCTTAATATTTTGATGATGATTTTAAGTGAATTATTATTATGCACACAATTTAATTTTATAAATGATTAATGTTAAATATCATTTTATGTGATGATTTTAATTGTCAATTATTCTAAATGAATAATTCATCTCATTAATCAAGATAATGATTAATCAAATTGAGTAATTCAATTCATGATATTCATGCTTAATTATTAAAATTAATCTTGTGATTAATTTTTATTATATCTTGAATTATTCAATTAATGCTCTTA
>NMUG010008341.1:0-11687 GCA_002855965.1 Monotropa hypopitys | reverse complement strand
GGTATGATGTGAGTGAGTATACATTATGTTGTGTGCACGCCTCACCGAGAAACATTGCGATGCTCTTTGCCTGAGAGAATTTCTGATCACTTTGACACCTGATCTTCGTCTATTGTCTTCATGTCTTCATGTCTTCGATTCAAGCTCAGTAAGTAACTATTACAAAGCCCGATAGATCTATTGATCCTGGTATAACAAGTACAAAGCCCGATAGATCAACTGATCCCGGTAAAACAAAACAACAAAAATATCTTTTACACAAAGTGCTATAATACTCAAACCTCAAGGGAAAACATTAAATGAAATACCCACTACTAATACAATTCTCCTCATAAGTCTCTGCATGAAAAGTCAATGATAATCTACTAAGAAAAGTAAAAGAACCACACGTTATTATCACATTCATCTTCCACAAAGCAACCTCTGTCAAATCATTATCTCCAATCAACCAATGCCCTCTAGCCTCGTAGTGGACCGCTAAACTTGCAACCTATTTCCAAGCCAGAGACAAGGAAACAGAGTGTGAATATGATATGTTTAATTTCCAAAACACAAGTAATTTCAAAATCAGAAATCATGAAGATGTACATGAAGAACTTATCTTACAAACTGCATCCCATGCATGATACTTATATATTCTGGCCGAAGCCCTTTTTCAAAAAGGTTTGAGTATCCCATGTCCTGAAAATAGCTACTACTATAGGTAGTAGTTCGTACGCCCCATGCACTAGAAACTTGGGGTACGTCCCACGCACCCGTTGGACTTACACTGGTTGCCAACAATCACCACCCGTCCCACGGAGGCATGCATAATATATTTATAAGTGCATATTATGCCTTCATCTCAACTCATGCATATGTATCTATGCATAACATCACATCATGCTATCATGCTCATACAACATTCTTCTCATGCTTTCATGTATTTGACTAACAACAGAAAACCATTACTTCTCATGCACAATAAAATAGTGTAACTAAAACAGTCTTGCATTTGTACCATTAAAGATACCATATTCTTACACTCACCGATATCGTGCATCTAAACTTTCTCCTTGCCTTTGAGCGAGGCCTCAATTCCTTCCTCAAGCGTCCCTGTCAAAACAACTAAAATTTCAGTCCACAATGTATTTATAAAATTGACAAGAAAACATAAATTGAATCATAAGCTTGTCAATAACATAACAAGAGTTCCACATCAACTACCATCCTTTTCAACTAGAAATTCATTAAGTGTTTATCGCATCGAAACTAGGTTAGACATATACGTGGACATATGTGTATTCCCATAAACATCTCAACTACGAATGACAAGAATTATCACAACACGAGGCTTCTTAACCAATCCTCATTCATAAGCCTATACAAGTAAAAATCCTCTTAACACCCTCAATCAAACCATAAATCATACTTCTTTTCTTAGAAAATAGATAGATACAGTGGTCATACTTACCATATCTATACATGAATGTAATACATGAACTTGTCCCAAAGATCATAGGAGAGATAGAGAGATTAGATTCATACAATCATTAAGATTAAACCCAAGACATATATATATTCCTATGTAAATCCATAGATCCGGACATGAACATGAACATACCTAAGTCTCAAACTTATGTATGTACTAACCCCGTAGATTAGAAGAGGAGATAGAGAGATAGAGATTACTCTAGCTCCAAAATCAAGAGACTTACCAAGAATATAAGCCTACAAGAGGAATCCTTGCACCAAAACCACCAATCACCTTCAAGCTTGAAGCCTTCCTTCAATGGAGTTTCTATCCCTCTCTAGGGTTCTCTCTAGGTTTTGAAGTGTTTTGAGGGAGTCTAATGATGCTTAACACTCCTAAATCAGACTTATATATTTAGGTTAGACGTTTAGGGAGTAATTAGTCCAAAAAGCCCTTAAAAATAAGTTTTCCGCGTCTAACTTCGGCCACCCGACTGCCGCGCCGTCCAGACGACCAGGTCCTTGTCCGGACGAGACCTCAACTTGGTCCGGACAAGACCCACTCCCGTCCTGACGAGACCTCAACTTGGTCCGGACAAGACCCACTCCCGTCCTGACGAGCCCAAACCCAGACTTTTCGAAACTCTCTGCCCCCTCGTCCGGTTCCCCGTCCGGACGGCCACCACTCTCGTCCGGACAAGACATCCCATTGGTCTGGATGAGCATCACCGAAACCTTCCTCCCAACTTGTTTCTCCATGGTCCGTACGACTACACTCCTGGTCCGGACGAGAATGCCAAATTTTACCCAATTACTTCACCAGACTCAAATCCAACCTTCCAAACTCAACTCCTAACACTTCCTCAACATTCTAAATCACAATTTGTACTCTATAACCACCCTAGAACCTTTCTAAGACTAACACCATTTTGTTTTGAAACCTCGAAGATTAAACGTTCATGCAATTTATTCAAGTTAGACCTAACTTCACTTCTCGACCTCGATCACAACCACTACCTCTAAACTCACCTATCATTATGATTTCAATATCTAGACCTCCGTGTCGAACCCAAATATTACTAAGAAATATTAATTATTTACACGAAGTAATAAAAATAAATTAACGAATGACACAGGTATTACAACTCTCCTCCCATTAGAACATTTCTCCCCCGATACTTCTTCCGCATAGTCTCCTCGCTCTCCCAAGTCGCTTCCTCGACTCCATGATTGTTCCATAATACTTTGATCAATTGAACCACCTTGGAGCGTAATACTTGCTCCTTGCGATCCAAAATCTTCACCGGCAACTCCTTATAAGTTAAATCTTTATGCAACTCCAAGGGTTCTACCTCTAACACATGCGTCGGGTCACTCACATACTTCCGAAGCAAAGAAACATGAAACACATATTGTGTAAAAGAGCCAACTCCACCGGCAATGCCAAACGATATGCTGTCGCTCCAACTCTTTCCACAATCTCGTACGGCCCAATGTACCTCGGTTCTAACTTCCCTTTCCCTTTAAACCGAACAACACCCTTCCATGGCGAAACCCGCAAAAATACGTGATCACCAACCTCAAACTCTAGTTCCCGTCGCCTATTATCCGTATAACGTTTTGACGGCTCTGCGCAACCCTCAATCTCTCCGTTATGAGTTTAACCCCTTCTAAAGCTACTTGAATCAATTCCGGTCCCAAAATTTGTCGCTCTCCTACCTCACTCCAAAAAAGCGGCGTTCGACATCTTCTACCATATAATGCCTCAAAAGGTGCCATTCCAATACTACTCTGAAAACTATTGTTGTACGCAAATTCGATCAATGGCAAATAGTTTCCCAACCTACAGAAAAGTCTAGAACACAAGACCTCAACATATCCTCAAGCATTTGAATAGTCCTTTCAGATTGTCCATCTATTTGAGGGTGGAAAGTGGTACTAAACATCAACGATGTACCAAGAGCCTGCTGCAAACTCGCCCAAAACCTCGATGTAAACTTGGGATCTCTATCACTAACAATCGAAACCGGTGCTCCATGCAATCTAATAATCTCATCTATATAAATCCTGGCATACCGATCCGTAGAAAAAGTAACCCTCACTGGAAGAAAATGAACAGACTTTTTCAAACGATCCACTATAATCCAAATTGAATCAAAATTCCCCTTAGACTTAGGCAAGCCCACAACGAAATCCATGGTAACATGTTCCCATTTCCATTCCCGTATTGGCAAACTCTGTACTAACCCTCTCGGTCTTTGGTGCTCAATCTTCACCCTTTGACAAATAAGACATCTAGCAAAAAAATCGGCTATATCTCTCTTCAACCCCTTCCACCAATAATTTTCTCTTAAGTCACGATACATCTTTGTCGACCTCGGATGCATAGAAAATTTCGAACTATGACCTTCTTCAAGAATATTTTTCCTAAGTTCCACATCCTCTGGTACACAAACCCGATCTCCACGAATGCTAAACTCTGATTTTTCACCCAATAAAATCTGTTTTCGAATTTTCTTCAGAAATACATCATTTTTCTGATCCTCACTAATCTGATCCATAAAGAGTGACCTCACCACAAGATTTGCTAGCAAAGCCTCATTCGAACCCAAGGACAAGTCAACACCCATACTTCTCAAATCTGAAAACTTTTCAACTCTAGCGCAAGTCAAACATGATATCTTACTCACAGCTTTGCTACTCAAAGCATCAGCCACTACATTAGCCTTTCCAGGATGATAGTGAATATTAAAATCATAATCCTTTATTAGCTCCATCCACCTACATTGCCTCAAATTCAAATCCTTTTGAGTGAACAAATACTGTAAACTCTGATGATCGGTAAAAATCTCACAAGTCACTCCATATAGATAATGCCTCCAAAGTTTTAGTGCAAAAACTACCGCTGTTAACTCGAAATCGTGTGTAGGGTAATTTCTCTCATGGTTTTTCAATTGCCTCGAAGCATAAGCTATGACTTCCCCTCGTTGCATCAACACCCCCCCCCCAAACCACAAAGTGACGCATCGCTATAAATCACCAAATCATCAGTCCCCTCCGGAATAGTCAAGATTGGTGCTGAAACTAATTTCTCTTTCAAGACTCGAAAATTGTTCTCACACTCTTCCGACCACACAAATTTGACTCCCTTTCTAGTAAGCATAGTCAAAGGCATTGCAATGGATGAAAAATTTTCAATAAACCGCCTGTAGTAACCCACTAATCCCAAGAAGCTACGGATTTCAGTCACACTAGTAGGCCTTTCCCAATTTACCACCGCCTCAATCTTTTTAGGGTCTACACATATGCCCTCACTCGAGATAACATGACCCAAGAAAACCACTCGATCAAGCCAAAATTCACATTTATTCAATTTCCCATACATCTGTTTCTCCTTCAATATTTGCAAGACCAGTCTTAGATGCTCTCCATGTTCTTCTCTAGACCTTGAGTACACCAAAATATCATCAATGAATACTATAACAAAAGAGTCTAGATAGGACTGAAATACCCTATTAATCAAATCCATGAACACCGCCGACGCATTCGTCAACCCAAAAGGCATAACCATAAATTCGTAGTGACCATATCTAGTACGGAAGGCTGATTTTACTACATCACAGTCTCTAACTTTCAATTGGTGGTACCCAGACCTCAAATTAATTTTCGAAAACACTGAGGCTCCCTGAAGTTGGTCAAAAAGATCGTCAATCCAAGGCAATGGATATTTATTTCTCACAGTAACTTTGTTCAACTGCCTATAATCTATGCACATTCTCATCGAACCATCCTTCTTTTTCACAAATAAAACAGGGGCTCCCCAAGGTGACACACTAGGTCTAATGAATCTGTTATCCAATAACTCCTTCAACTGCATTTTCAATTCATATAACTCGGCAGGTGCTATCCTATACAGAGCAATAGATATAGGAGTAGTACCCAGAATCAACTCAATTGTAAATTCTACTTCTCTAATCGGAACCACCCCCAGCAACTCTTCTGGAAATACATCTTGGAACTCACTCACCATAGGTATATCCCCAATACTTGTCTCTCCCTTTTCAGAATTAATCACGTAGGCTAGAAACCCTTCACAACCCATATTCAACATGGACATAGCCTTCAAAGATAAGATAACACGTCTAGGCAATTCTAAGTTATCACCACAAAATTTTAAATCAGGTCTACCCGGAATACGGAATAAAACTTCCTTACTGACACAGTCAATAATAGCAAAGTGAGCGGCTAAAAAGTCCATCCCCAAAATCACATCCAAGTCTAACATCTCAAGTGGAATCAAATATGCCAATAATGGTTCATTACCAACCCAAACTTCACAACCCGGATAGAATGACTCAAGTTCTACTACATTTCCCATTGGTGTTGACACAAGTAAAGTGTGATCTAAGGGTTCCAACTCTAGACCCATACGTGAACCAAAAGTAGTAGCAACAAAAGAATGTGTGGCTCCAGAATCAATAAGGAATCGTGCATATAAAGAAGATACACGAATCATACCTGTCACCATGTCTGGATTTTTCTGAGCTGTCTGTCGATCCAAAGCAAACACCCTGCCATGAGTAGCATGCCCGGCTGTCCCCTTATTAGCACCTCCTGCTGCACTCCCCACTGACTAAACTGGTAACTGATTTTGCTGTTGAACACACTGCATAGCCTTATGACCCATACCTCCATACTTGAAACATTTCAGCCCATTATTCCCGATGTGCAATCCCGAGCAATATGGTCTGGTGACTCACATTTAAAACACATTCTATGAAAACCTCTGCCATTTGACCCCGACAGCTAATTCACGCTCCTCTCTTGGTTCCCACTCCAATTACATCCTTGGGTTCTACTTCCTCCACCACTTCTCCCCTTATCAAACCTCGATCTTTGTTCCCCACTCTTGAAATTACTACCTCAAGATTTTCAACTACTATCTAATCTCGCCTTTTTATAAGACTCCCTCTTTTCACGATACTCTTGAATGTCATTCCACATTTTTGATGCCATATCCACAAGGTCAGAATAATCTCTCTCCCTAAATGACAACAACCTCGAAGCCACTCCAAGTGCCAAACCCATTCTGAAATGCCTACACTTCAAATCCTCCGAACTAACCATATAAGGTGCATATCTAGATAATGCAGTGAATCTCGCCTCATAATCACTGACATACATATTTCCTTGCTTCAGGTTTGAAAAAGCTGCCTCCTGACCAAATCGAAAACTATCTGGGTAAAACTTATTGTTAAACCCTTGCACAAACCTATCCCAAGTGATAGCTCTTGGGGCAGTCAGCTCGACTCCAAGTACCGGTGCCACCTCCTGTGTTTTGAAAGCATTCCACCAACTCCTAGCTTCACCTGTAAATAGAAAGGTCGCCAAAATTACCCTCTTCTCTCCCTCAACACCCATAGTGTCTAACACCAACTCTACCTCCCTTAGCCATTCTTCAGCCACCTCAGGATTATTTGCCCCCTCAAACACCGTACCACACAATCTTTTGAATATTTCCAAGGGACCCGTATTCATACCTCTATCCACATTATGATTAGCCTGCAATTGAATCAACATTTGTTGACCCTCAGCCAACTGAGCAATGGCGGCCATCATCCGAGTCTCTTCTCCCACCACCGGGGGAACACCCCCACCACTACCTGGATTACTTCCATTCACACTGGCCTCTTCCTCAACCCCTTGATTGTTATGCTCCATTATTTTCCTGTAAATCACAACACAAAAAACAACATGGTGGAAACAAGTATTAGATGTCAAAAACTCACGCGTTAGTCAAACACACCTCAATGACTCAATGCATGACTCGACATCCTATGGTCCACTACTTAGCCACCCTAACCTTAGTATTTTGTTATAATATACTTTTCCACTTAACTTTCCAAGACTTTCCATTGGAAGAGAACGTTGATCAGGCGTTCTTCCAATCAGATTTCAAGTCAAGTCCCATGGGTGTCAAAGACACGTATAATAGTCCCAAAATATTAACACCCCAACTTCCAACAATTACCTCAAACTCATACCTCAAGTACAATTTCCAACAATCTCGTGGTCCCCTAACTCGGACCTATAACCTAAGCTCTGATACCAAGTTGTAACATCCCTCACTCAAAAATACACTAAAATTTAACATTTTTCATAAACTTATTAATCAAATAAACCTCGAGTAAACATTGTCAAACATGGAACCACTGAAATAATTAAATCCTCAAACATGAGTCCAAAGTGCTATAATACTCAAACCTAAAGGAAAAACATTAAATGAAATACCCACTACTAATACAATTCTCCTCATAAGTCTCTGCACGAAAAGTCAATGATAATCTACTAAGAAAAGTAAAAGAACCACAAGTCATTATTAGGTTCATCTTCCACAAAGCAACCTCTGTCAAATCATCATCTCCAATCAACCAATGCCCTCTAGCCTTGTAGTGGACCGCTAAACTTGCAACCTATTTCTAATCCAGAGACAAGGAAACAGAGTGTGAATATGATATGTTTAATTTCCAAAACACAAGTAATTTCGAAGACAGAAATCATGAAGATGTACATGAACAATTTCTCTTACAAACTGCATCCCAGGCATGATACTTATATATTCTGACCGAAGCCCTTTTTCAAAAAGGTTTGAGCATCCCATGCCCTGAAAATAGCTACTACTATAGGTAGTAGTTCGTACGCCCCGCGCACTAGAAACTTGGGGTACGTCCCACGCACCCGTTGGACTTACATTGGTTGCTAACAATCACCACCCGTCCCACGGAGGCATGCATAATATACTTATAAGTGCATATTATGCCTTCATCTCAACTCATGCATATGTATCTATGCATAACACCACATCATGCTATCATGCTCATACAACATTCTTCTCATGCTTTCATGTATTTGACTAACAATAGAAAACCATTACTTCTCATGCACAATAAAATCGTGTAACTAAAATAGTCTTGCATTTGTACCATTAAAGATACCATATTCTTACACTCATCGATACCGTGCGCCTAAACTTTCTCCTTGCCTTTGAGCAAGGCCTCAATGCCTTCCTCAAGCGTCCCTGTCAAAACAACTATAATTTCAGTCCACAATGTATTTATAAAATTGACAAGAAAACATAAAATGAATCATAAGCTTGTCAATAACATAAAAAGAGTTCCACATCAACCACCATCCTTTTTCAACTAGAAATTCATTAAGTGTTTATTACATCGAAACTAGGTTAGACATATACGCGGACATATGTGTATTCCCATAAACATTTCAACTATGAATGACAAGAATTATCACAACACAAGGCTTCTTAACCCATCCTCATTCATAAGCCTATACAAGTAAAAATCCTCTCAACACCCTCAATCAAACCATAAACCATACTTCTTTTCTTAGAAAATAGATAGATCCGGTGGCCATACTTACCATATCTATACATTAATGTGATACATGAACTTATCCCAAAAATCATAGGAGAGATAGAGAGATTAGCTTCATACAATCATTAAGATTAAACCCAAGACATATATATATTCCTTTATAAATCCATAGATCCGGCCATGAACATGAACATACCTAAGTCTCAAAATTATGTATGTACTAACCCCATAGATTAGAAGAGGAGATAGAGATATAAAGATTACTCTAAACCCAAAATCAAAAGACTTACCAAGAGTATAAGCCTACAAGAGGAATCCTTGCACCAAAACCACCAATCACCTTCAAGCTTGAAGCTTTCCTTCAATGGAGTTTCTCTCCCTCTCTAGGATTCTCTCTAAGTTTTGACGTGTTTTGAGGGAGGCTAATGATGCTTAACACTCCTAAATCAGACTTATATATTTAGGTTAGACGTTTAGGGAGTAATTAGTCCAAAAAGCCCCTAAAAATAAGTTTTCCGCGTCTAACTTCGGCCACCCGACTGCCGCGCTGTCTGGATGACCAGGTCCCCGTCCGGACGAGACCTCAATTTGGTCCGGACGAGACCCACTCCCGTCCCAACGAGCCCAAACCCAGACTTTCCCAAACTCTCTGCCCCCTCGTTCGGTTCCACGTCTGGACGGCCATCACTCTCGTCCGGACGAGACATCCCCTTGGTCCGGACGAGCATCACCAAACCTTCCTCCGAACTTGCTTCTCCGTGGTCTGGATGACTACACTCCTGGCCCGGACGAGAATGCCAAATTTCTCCCAATTACTTCACCAAACTCAAATCCAACCTTCCAAACTCAACTCCTAACACTTCCTCAACATTCTAAATTATAATTTGTACTCTATAACCACCCTAGAACCTTTCCAAGACTAACACCATTTTGTTTTGAAACCTCGAAGATTAAATGTTCATGCAATTTATTCAAGTTAGACATAACTTCACTTCTCGACCTCGATCACAACCATTACCTCTAAACTCACCTATCATTATGATTTCAATATCTAGACCTCTGTGTCGAACCCAAATATTATTAAGAAATATTAATTATTTACACGAAGTAATAAAAATAAATTAACGAATGACACGGGTATTACAATTCCATTTCACTTAGTTCATTATAATTAGACTCAAGAACCCAAGTGTGATTTTTCTTCCAAAAGACTCCACTTGCCAAACCAAAAGAGATAAAACTAACAAGTTACCAAATCATTCCAAACTACTCAACTTTGATTTACCAATAGATTTCCAACTCTTTTCAAAAGCTCAACTTGATGAAATCAAGGAGATAAAATCAATAGATTTCCAATTCCTTTAAAAAAGATCCCCTTGAGGGAATCAAGGAGAATAAGTATACAACCACCATATCCTACGCATTGACGAAATCAATAGAGTACCAGTTGTATGAATATCAATATCAATAGAGTTATTAGGTTTCAGCTATTCCTGTGCTAGAAGCTCGTCAGCTAAACTAATCGTATAAATTCCTCGTCTTACCCGACTCGTCGGAAGGGCCTAGTCAAACCCCCATTGCGCAATGACGTGAGTGCAAAACAGCCACTCAAGGATTAAAATCCCGGAGAACGAAATTCCCATATAATAATATAGACAACATAGATAATCTCTCATGTTTTAGGTGTAACGACTTAGAATTCTGAACAATTTCTTAAATGTCATTATTGTTGATATCGAGTCTCACTCGATGAAGTTCAATGGTTCGGGGTAGTTAGAGTCCCCGGTAGTGGATGGCGTTGTCCTAGGTTGTTCTGGCAATGTACCGAGGGTCTTCTAGGCCTATTTTGACTCCAAAATGTTTTCTAAATTTAAAAATGTTCTTCACCAATGTCGTATAGAATTCAATTACGAATCCAACGAAATTTGAATCGTCTCAATCGGAGTTCGGACGAAGAAGTTATGATCGAAATACTCTCGGAACCATTTTTTATCTGAGGCTTCGTACGGACCACCCATTTGCTTCGTCCGGACGACGGGACCAGAGAAACAATTGTTGAAGCTTCAGGAGATTCGTCCGGACGACGGGGTCATCTCGTCCAGACAACGGGGCGTCGTCCGGACGACGGAATGGCTTCGTCCGGACGACGGTCGCAAAAAATGCGAATTTTTGTGTTTTAATGAGGGTCTTGTGGTCATTTCACCCAAAAACGTACCCTTAGCCATAAAAACATTTTGGGGGCTCTTATTCTTCCCCATTATAACCCTAGACTCTCTCTATATATATATATATATATCTAACATCCATTAATAGAGCTCTACCCTCTCTCCTCCTTATCTCCACCTTCCAAGCCTCGGATGAAATTTTCCAAAGAACAAACCTTGTTCTCCTCACCTTAAGCATCCGGTGGGCCCCATATTTTCTCCATTCCTCCAAGATTCAAAAGTAGAGCTTTTGTGAAAGTGCTTGGATCAAGAAATTGCAAGCAAAAACGTTGCTCCCCTTAGCGAGGGCTTTCCAGCAACCCACTTGGCGAACTCATCCGGTGAGATTTTGGATTCCGGCGACTTTCCGGCGAAGAGCTATGGAGATGCTGCCTTCATGAACATTGTAGGGGATGAGGCGATCTACGCGGTGGCGGGTTCGGTTTGCGGCAATACTTTCCGACGACTACTCCGGCGATTGCTCCGGTGAGTAATTTCTTGACCTATATTAAATATGTATGCATGTGTGTATGTAGCTCGTATACCCGTATTTTAATTTTCCTTAGAATTGTGATCGTGTGGTATTCGGGTTTAGAATAGACTCACTCGTAGGATCACTTACCTCGATGAGTCGACTTGT
>NMUG010008340.1:0-11681 GCA_002855965.1 Monotropa hypopitys | reverse complement strand
CACTGCTTTCACCTAAAATCCTAAAATTAAATTCAACCCCTGCTGCTCGCGACAACCCTACTGCTCGCACAACCCTACTGCTCACACTGCTTGCACCAAGTAAATCTCTCTCCCTCCCCCCTCTCCCTCCCTCTCTCCTCCCTCCCTCCCTTACACTGTTCGTTGTCTGTCTCAATCCCTCTCGTGAGTTTGTTGTGTATTTTCTAATTTTTTTCGGCACTGTTTATTTCAATATCTGCCAAATTTTTTGTTCTGAATTTTTTTTGTATTACAGTAGGAATATGGCATCTGGGAGTGTTATAAATTAAATAAATTAAATAAAATTTATTTTTTTGTATTACAGTAGGATTTTTCGTTATAAATTAAATAAAATTTTAAAAAAATCATTATATATATATATATATTAAGGTGTCCCCCAACGTGTCCGTGTCCTAGTTTTTGGAAAAATCACGTTTCCGCGTGTCCGTGTCATGTCGTGTCTGTGTCCCGTGTCCGTGCTTCTTATGTCTAATTATTTTCCATGGTCTCGTGTTGTGACTGTCTTTTTGCAAGCCGCCAGCGGTGAAACTTCTTATATAATAGATAATCCGTCCACTGACCCAACTTGGACCCAAAATTATGCTCGTATTATGATTCTCCTTTGGAATAGCCTTGGACCAAACATTTTCAATAATGTTGCTTACCTCGAGCCCTATAAAGCAATATGGGACACTCTCCACGAATTGTACTCGCCCGACCAAGATCTTTCCCGTGTTTATGAAATTTATCATAATATTTTTACTCTCCAACGAGGTGATCGCCCAGTTGATGAATTTTTTCTACTTTAAAAGGAATGTGGGATGACTTAAACGTTTATCAACCTTGAACCATGGATCTAAAAATCCAACGGAAATATAGAGATGTATGAGAAGCATGATCTGTAATATCTCTAGACATCCAAACATTTCCAATCACAATCCAATACCCTACATTCTACCACTACACTGTCATCTCGGCCGCCCTTCATCTGCTATCCTCTGTCAACTTGCTCCATATTTACCTAGTTTTTCTCATTTTAATTGCGACACCTATGAATTCAGTAAACATCACAGTCTCTTTTCCTTCACGAACTGATTTGCCTAGTTTAGAATCTTTTTCTTTAGTACATTTAGATATTTTGGGACCATCTCACACTACCAGTTTATGTGGCACTGGTTATTTTGTTATATTTATTGACGATTTTCTCGTTTAACATGGGTATATCTTCTTAAAGATCGGTGTCAATTGTTGTCTTTCTTCTCTTCATTTTATGCTGAAATTGCAAATAAATTCGATACCAAATTGCGTATTTTTTGAACTGATAATGCACAAGAATACACATCTCATCAATTTCAGCATTTCTTTGAGAATAATAATATCATTCACATAAACCATCGACAGTACTCTTCCTTGATCCGAAGTAAAAGAAAAGACCAAATATTCAAAACTACATTGATGCATGCCATATTTTAGAACATCACTAAACTTGCCAAATCAGGCTCTGGTAGATTGTTTAAGATCATAGAGATCCTTGCAAAGACGACACACATATGAACTCTACCCTCGAGCAACAAACCCAAGTGATTGCTCCATGTAAACTTCTTCCTGGAAATCGCCATGTAAAAATGCATTTTTGACATCCAACCAGAGCTAGGGCCAATGAAGAGTGGCAACAAGAGAACGAATTCGAGCAGAACCAATCTTAGCAACAGAGGGGAGTCTCAAGATAATAAACGCCATAAATCTGGACATTGGCTTTGCCAACAAGTCGAGCTTTGTACCGCTCAATAGATCCATCAGGATGATATTTGATTGTAAACACCGATCGACAATTAACAATGGTCTTCCTAGAAGGATGAGGAAATAGACCCCAAGTACCATTATGATGTAGAGCAGACATCTAAGTTTCTTTAGCTATCAGCAACTCAAAAATAGACGAGGCCTCCTAAACAGTGTTAGTAATAGAAACAGAGGAAACCAAAGAAGTGAAAACACGGAGATAAGTAGACAAGTGATTTTATAAGACATAGTGAGCAATTGGATGTAAAATACAAGTACATGTATATTTTCGAAGAGCAGTATGAAGTGACTCGAGAGAAGGAGGCGGAGATCGAGACGGCGGAGCATGACAAGAAGCTACCGAATCTCGCAATGGAGAAGAAGACAATGGCGGAGCCAGAGGTTGTGGTGGACACATCTTGGGCTTGCGAATGTACATCTGCAATGGCCGCACAAAAGAGGAAGACACCTACAATGACGGCACAAAAGATGGAGGTGATGATGGAACTAAAATGAGCATGTACTAAGAGGTATCTGTGAATGTATATCTTTGTAAATATCATTAGAACTTAATTAGGATTTAATTAGCTTTGATTAGGATTGATTAACCTAAATTTAGGGATTTGATGAGAGTAAAGTTATTTTTTTTCTTTATTTTGGCCCATGTTTCCTATTTAAATCCTAATTGAGTCCCTAATGATATTTACAAAGATATACATTCACATCCCCCCTCAAACTCAGGATGTTACAGCAGAGAGCATTGAGAGTTTGCCAAGGAGAAAGCGGACACGGGCAGTAATGTGGGTCTTCGTGAATAAGTCGGCTAACTGCAGTGTAGAAGAGGCAAAGGGTAAAGTAATGATGCCGGATTGAAGATGCTAGCGAATGAAGTGGCAATCAATTTCAATATATTTGGTGCGTTCATGAAAGACCGAGTTGTATGCTATATGAATGGCACTTTTGTTGTCACAATGAAAAGGTGTGGGTGATGTAACAGAAATGCCCATATCAGAGAGAAGTCAACGAAGCCACACAATTTCAGACGTAGCATGAGCCATGACATGATATTTGGCTTCAGCGGTGGAACGAGCAACAACAGATTGCTTTTTGCTTTTCCAGTCGAAAATCAATCAAAGTGGGCGAAGGCCAGTCGATGGCCAACAAGAAATAGTAATCTGTCATGAGCTGTACTTCGGCAATGAACAGTGAACAGTGCGATGAACAGTAGTATTTCTGATGAACAATGATGCCGGCGACGAACAGTGAACAGTACTCCGACAACTGCGATAACAGTACAAACCCTAGGGTGGTGTAAGGTGGATGGCGGAAAACACAGCGGCAACTGCGATAACAGCTTGTTTGTATGTATCAAACCCTAACACACATAACTTTATTATATACGAGGAGAAATATTACAAAACATAAAAATAACCAATGTGGGACAAGCCCTGCAACTCTAATAAACATATTCATTTACTGAAGGCAATTAGTTTTAGGGGGTTCTATATACAACCACTCAAATGCTAAATACAGCCCATGGTTTTTTTTTGAAATTTTGAACATTCGGACACAAACTTCCGAATGAAATTTTCTGAAAATTTTTGAACTATTCGGAGACAAACTGCCGAAATTCGTCGAACCATTCAGACACAAACTTCCGAAATACCCTATTTCGTTCGGAAGTTTGTGTCCGAAGCGGAATCATTTGAACACAAACTTCCGAAGCGGGCTGTATTCAGCATTTTAGTGGTTGTATCCAGAATTCCCCTTAGTTTTATTTCTTCTCTCACTTTCTGTAGTGATAAAATATTAATTACTTGTAACAGCTGAAACAATTTTCTCTCTCATCAATGTACTAGGCTTTGAGTCACTAGCTTTATCAACAAATATCAACAATCACGTGACTGAAGTCAGAATGCCATCTTTCTTCTACGGACGGACAATAAAACTAATTTGGTAGGTAGGAATGAAACAAATTGGCAAAGGAGCAAAGTGGTAATGGAATGAGCTTGCCATTCTCACCAGAAAGTCAGTTGCTGATTTAAGTGAGAAAAAACACTTTGGGAGAAACGAGGAGTATTTTACCTTCGAATGAGTGGTATAAGCTTAGTTGACCGTGGTACTATTACAACAATCTCTCTGGTCATCTTAGAACTTTACTGAACTTATTAACCAGAGTAGAATGGAAAGCCCAAAAATGCATCCACCAGACAGACTCTTAATCAAAGATTTGCGAAATATGTTTTTCTCAATCTTTTCTAGAGTAAGTTACTGTTATTAGTTATTACATGCCACATTAAATCGCCATCACCTTGAACCAAACTTAATTGAGAAGGGTTACTAGATGAACCATTTTAAGGTATGGCTTATTAGAAAAGGGTTATCTTGACCTGCTTCAGTATATTAACCTAAACCTAATTGGGTCTTTCATCAGATTAAAATATAGGAAAACCTCGGATGCTATGAGCAGCTGTTTCAGCTTATAAACCAGAAGAAAACAAGTGTCTAGTGTAAATAATTCCACGAACTGTAGATTCTGTGCTTAAGTAGGATTTTGAACCTGTAATTTTGGTTGCTAAATGCTGAAATTTGGTAGGAGGTTTTTTTTTTTTTGGGGGGGGGGAGCATGGCTCCCTGTGTTCCACAATAGGGGATATTTAGTTCTTACTGCCACTATATTTCTTCTTCTGGTAATACTAGTTTATGGTCTGTTCTTGACTGTTTGCTGAAAAATCATAGACTTTCGGCCATAAGTGTAATGCAAGGTAGGCCTCCCTTGCTTTCTCAGGTAACAACTTTATTAGCCTGATTCAGAATCAAATAGCCTGGGCCGCAATCTTAATACCGACGCTCAAGTGCATTGCCGATTAAAAACAAAGAAAAAGAAAGAAAAACCCAAGTGCATCAAGCCATGAACCAAACTGAGCTTACCCATTTGGTTCCAAGCACATTTATCAGCTTCTTTTTGGCTTGGACTTCCTCCACTTTCACTTTCAAATCTCAGGATGTCTTCTGAAGGAGAGGGTACCCTGCTAACCCGCTTCATTAAAGCCTTAGCTAGTGAATATGTCTCGTGCTCTCTACTGAAATGGAGCTTAAAATGCATTATTGTTATATCTTTGGTCTCGTTCTAGCTGTGGCATCTGAAAGTGAATTTGATTTGGTTACTGCCACTTGTAATTGCATATTGACCATCACCCATTCAAGAAGGTTTCTTATGCATGTTGCTATAGAGGGATTTGAATATTAGATCCCTTGCATTCATTGGAATATGTTTGTTTGTCGACTTGTTTTCAATCACCGAAGGTTATTGTGCTCTTTTAGGCTTTTTCTATGTTGACATTCATTTTTTACTTCAGTATTGCATGTCTGGTCATCAATGGTCATGAATAATCCCGTCGTCTGTTATTTCTGTTTCCCCTTGTGGCCAACCCATGCTTTCACAAATTTTATTGCTTGTTTGGCAAGTCGACGTTGTGTATTTTCGGTTGTCAATCGGCATGTCGACATTGCATATTGTTCTTTGCTACAATTGATTCAATTCCTTTAAGTTTCATGAGAGCTAGTATTGTAACCATACAGGTGAAACCTTCATTGATGTGGTTGGAAGCCCTTATTATGTGGCCCCAGAAGTCCTGCGGAAACACTATGGTCCAGAATGTGATGTTTGGAGTGCTGGGGTTATCATTTATATCTTATTAAGTGGGGTCCCACCTTTTTGGGATGGTGAGAACTCCATGGTTTTCTGCTTTCTTATTTTAGACCTTTTTTAATAATTGAGAAATCTGAAAACTACATCTCATTATTTTTGTACGTTATTTGGATCAGAAACGGAGCAAGGAATATTTGAGCAGGTTTTAAAAGGAAAACTTGACTTTGTATCAGAACCATGGCCTAGTATATCTGATGGCGCAAAAGATCTTGTTCGAAGAATGCTTGTAAGAGATCCCCGAAAGCGGTTGACAGCCCACGAAGTTCTTTGTAAGTGTATTTTCTTATAAATTCTTTTGAGCATCTGTTAAAGCATCCAACTCAAAACCAATTGATGATGAGTAAAAAGTTAGGCCAGGCTCATATACTAGCAACATCAATTGGTTTTGAGGGTACTAACTAATCAATGTGGGAGAAACCCTAACAACATCATTTTATCGTACAGAAGTGCACAGTCACACCCCATAAACTATCAAGTAAAGTGTCGCATATATCTTCCTAGGCATAGTATTAAATAATGAAAAGTGCAAATCGCAACTAAAACCAAGCGAAGGATATTGGTGGGGTTATGCAATAGTGTTCAATATTTGAGTATATTTGTTAGTGTCGTATGTCCCTGGGGAATTTATACAACTTTGTAAATTTGATGAATACACAAGTCAAAGAGTTAATAAACATGGATTTAAGATGGAGTTAATGGCTAATTTGTAGATGGCCTAACTATAAGTGTTTGCATGATAAGATATTCTAGATAAAATTATATGTATTAAGAGATGATTTAAATGTTAGTGATCCGTTTTATATGTGTGTGTGTGAGGGAGAGAGCGAGTGTTCAAAAGTTTGTTCGATTGGAAATTGGAATTGGAATGGGAAGAATTCAAAAGTTTTTTTTGGGTGTTCTTTGATATGGTTGTTAAGAGTTAATTTGGAAGTTTGGACCAGAAATATACACACAATATTGAATTTTTCGTATTCTTTGGGCATTTGTTTACTTTAAGATGGAAAATAAATGGAAAGAATAGAAAATTATTTATGTTTATGGTGTTCTAAGGCCCTTGTAGTATCTATTGTGCATTTAGAATACATTTCAGGCTGGAAAAATGTTGAAAAAGGTGCCAAAGTCACTTTCCCGTTAGGACTAACACTAACCGTCTCACACCATCACTTTAGTTGATGGTTTATGACGTGTGGGTGTCCACTTTTGTTGCTGAGGGTGTCATTGAAAATCGCTTAAAGTACAAGGGGTATAATTATAATGTCCCCGTTATCTTAATAGAACTGTATTGTATTATGTGTTCTTCTCCTTTCCTTGTATGCATTCTCGTTACGCTTCACTAGATAGTTCGGCCATGGATTGTTGAGTTTCCTCCATTAGTTACTAGTCAAGCTATTGGAATGGAATTGGATAGGAAATCTTTCCTTCCTCCACTTACCTGTAATAGGCTTTCCCTGTGTAGTAGAGTTCTTCTGAATTTCAAAAGTGTCCCATGCATAATTTAATATTCAATGAAAACTAACTCCTCCTACTCCACCTTCTTTAGCTTTAGGATAGGATCACCTTTGTTCCTCCTTTCACTAACAATCTGATAGTTTTTCGTTTTTAAAGTAAAAAGAAATGAGTATATATATCTATGAAGCATGGGTACTCTGTAAATGTTGTCGTATGAGTACCGGGTACTAGTACGATATGGGTACAACTCCAGTATGACTAAATACGTACCCGTACATCAAAAATGTATTGGGTACGTTTTGACTTCTAGGTGCAAGGTCGGTACGGGATGAGTACTTATGTGGGTACGGCTCCGGTATAACTTTTTTTCTTATGTTCTAGATGCTTAATACGAACAACAAATGTTTTTGTTTCTCCCTCCAATTTTAAGATTTAGTTTTTGTATTTGTCCTTACTTTATTCTCGTTTTTTGCAAATGAAAAACTATTTCCAAGTACCAAAAAAGGCATTGAGTACGAAAATTTAATAAGTAAAGGTGGACATCCATAAATAAAGAACATATTTCTTTGGTGTCGTATTAAGAAATAATCCCTCCATCCCTAAATAAGTGTCCATTATGTTTGTGTAGAATCTGGATTGCTTTCGGAACTTGAACTGAATTAATGGAACTGCTTCGAGTCACGTTACAATGTCGCTTTCTGAAAAATAGTATTCGCCTCCACCAGTTGGTGTGTACTATGTTACATCGAATCTATTTCGAGTATAAATCAAATCCCGGTTTAGAAACCTTTACCCGTATTTGCACAGGCAAGGGTAGACAATACTGAGCCTTATTTGATAAAAAAGAACCAAGGACTGTCCAATCTGTTCTGCAGAAAAATGGATGAACAATATATAGAAACCTAAATTATGGAGGAAGAGAGAAGTAAATTTTTAGTATTCAAATGGCTGTGATATGGGTTCTGTTTGTAGTCCCAGATGTACCAGTTCATACAGTATCATGTATGTTTGTTTCTGATCGTTAGATGACATCCAATGGTATAGCTTCACACTTGTGTGTATAGACACTACAACTGTCCACACCTGGCCGGTTCTTGCCCGAACCGGTATACCCTTTCATTACACTCGAATCGGTGTGTATCAATACAACCTGTACCGAGCAGTCATGACCCAACCCATTGAACCAGCACACTCTTTGACTGTCCTTCTAGAATAACCCGTGTGATTGGACTGCCGCACATGCGCCGCACGGGTATTCATGTCAGTGCCACTTGTTTGCCAGGTCGCAATAAGAAGAGGTGCTTTGTCAGCGCACTTTGCACTTAGCACGTCAGCACAATGAATAATTGCGAAGCACCACCGGCTTTGCCGGTAAAGGTGCAAAGCACCTTAGGAGCCTTCCCACTAAGATACACAGTGACCTTGTAACTTGTGCTCTCCTAGAGAAAGAAGGAAACTTTTGAAAATCCAAAAATGAGTCATTTATTTTGATAAATTCTAACAATCCCCACCATTTTTCAAAATAAGATGACCCCTTTGTTCTTTTGGAAACATTTGTTCATCAATGAAGGTGTCTCACGACTTGAACCATCACCTAGTCAAACACATCAAAGTTAGTCGGAATGCTTAGTGGATTTATCTTTGAACCAACGATCCTATAATGACCAACCAAACATGTTTCACACACGCATCTTTCCTAGCCCATTGGTATTCAAATATTGTCGACACATGGATTGGCTGTCTTTATAATGTTTTCTTGAGCACTCTAAGGTTCTAGCCCCTGAACCTATAGATGGCGACACCACCTTCACACTCATATAGGTAGACTTATCAAGTTCCCCCTACAACTATAGCACTCGTATCCTAACAATATCGTTAGAAGCCTATTAAGGGCTAAGCATCCCAACCTCCTCTGTTTACATTACAGGTACCAAGCACTTTACCTCGAGATGTGTAAAAAATAGGAAAGTGCTTGCTATCACAACTTATGGTGTACTTTTCTCATTGAACCCAAGGATTGATGTTAAACAAGCGTTGGGTCGAGTTTCCACCAAGAGTGATTATATTTCAATGGGCTGAAGTCTCATCCCCGTAATGTTCTCCACATCAATTCCATTGCAAAACCTTTTGTTAAAGAATCCACTAATTTTTGCTTATCATGCTCATTTATCAAATTTCTCATATAGCTATGTCCAAGTCCCATATGACTGGACTTCCCATTCTATACCTGGCTACAAGCCCGTGATAGTGTTGACTGACTATCACAATGCAAATATATAGGCGACATAGGTTTTGGCCACATAGGAATCTCGCACAATAAACTTCTCATCTACTCAGCCTCTTTGCTCCCTGATGCTAATGCCACAAACTCAACTGCCATAATTGAGTCTGTAAGGGTACTCTATTTCTTGGAATCCCAATAAACTTCTCCTCCACGAAGAGTGAATATTCAACCACTCGTTGACAAGTAATTTTCATTCTCAGCTATCCAACTAGCATCAGTGTACCCTTCTATAACTGAGGATACCCGCTATAGACTAATTCATAGTCCATAGTCTTCTTTAGATACCACAATACCTGATTAACTGCATTTCAATTCATGTCACTCGGGTTGTGAGTATACCTACTCAGTTTACCTACTGCATATGCAATATCTGGTCTCGTACAAGTCATGACATACATTAAGCTTCCTTTCACCCTAGAACAATTTAATTGTGAAACCGCTCTTTCGGTATTAGGATACAACTTAACATGTGGGTCAAAAGGTGATATCGGTGTGTTGTCAAAGTGTTTAAACTTTTTAGAATCTTTTCAATATAATGAGATTAAGGACTAGATTCCCTCTCCTCCTTCTAATTCTAATTCCTAGAATTATATCAGCTACACCCATATCTTTCATACTAAAACTAGATGAAAGAATATTCTTGGTTTTCTGAATGCTCTCTTGGCCAGTACACATATAAACATATGATAACACATATTACCCATAATTTACTGTATACACATTTGTCAGATTGATGTATCCTAAATTCGTTTGATACAATTACCTTGTCAAACTTTCCATGCCATTGTTTAGGTGCTTGTTTAAGTCCATAAAGAGGACTTGACAAGTTTGCACACTTTATGTGTAATACCCATTGCTTATTTTAATAAAAGAATTCATGTTCTATTATACTTGGCATAATCTTGAAAATTATGTTGTATGTGTTAGAAAGGGTGAAAAAGGTTTATATTTTATGATAAAAGGTGTAATGATCATTTATATGTTATAAGCATGTGTGTGGTTTCATATTCTAGTATTACCTCGAGTTCGTCCTTGTCCGTGTGAATACCGAGGGTTAGAGGTCATGATTGATGTCAAAGTCCCTTGGGTGATTTGTTCTTGAAAAAAAGTTAGTATTTGGAGAATTGGAGTGATCTTAGATTAATTATAGATTAAGGGTTGGTTTAGAGTCCATGTTGATACTCGAGAAGGTTATTGATCGACATCGGAACGATATTTTGGTGTCTAAACGTTGGGGTAATTGATATAGATGGCCTTGAGGGATTAGGAAATAGTTGGAAGGCATAAAAAATGGTTAAGTATGGAGTGAACAACGCATGACGCGGGATAGGCGTGTCCAGAGCGTATCGAGTGCAAGGATTTAACATCGAACAACGAGGGACGCGTGATGGGAGCATACACGTAAGGGGTGGCGCATGAAGTGGGCACGCGCGCCAGGCACACACCGGGCAAGCTTCCCTTGGTTCTCCATTGTTTTTGTCACTTGGGTTCAATTACTCATCATGCCTTCCGAGGTTTCTCCTCTTGCTGATCAGATGGCCCTTGTCGCTTCTCTGGGCTCTCGTCCCCGTCCCTCTGGGGGAAGACCTCTCTGTTCTTACTGTGGTGGTTTTGGTCATATCATAGAGTGATGCTTCAAACCTCACCTCGGACTCCATGAGAAGTATGCTATGAATAAAGGAAAAGGACATTCACACTTCGCTGCTATTACTGACGTACCTGTTTTCTCAGCCACTCCAGATATCAACCGCCTTGAGGTTCAGATGCACCAACTACAGGCTCAGCTCCTTCAGATGTAGTTTTCTCATTTTGGCATTCCTTCCTCCTCTTGACCTACTACTATTCTCGCTACAGGTATATCTACTGCTTTGCGTGTTAGGACTGATCGTTTCATTTGGGTTCTAGATTCTGGAGCCAATGATCACATGATCGGCGAGTCGTCTTTGTTTCTTTTACTTCTATCCCTGTTAATCAATATGTTTGTCTAGCGGATGGTTCTACTTTCCATATCTCTAGTAAGGGCACTGTTTGTCTCTCCCCTAATATCACTTTGTCATCTGTTTTTCATGTTCCCAATTTTGCCTATAGTCTCCTATCTGTTAGTCGCCTTGCTAAGGATTTTGATTGTGCTGTAATTTTCTTACCCACTTGTTGTCTCTTGCATGACCAGTGTTCGAAGAGGATTATTGGCAAGGGACATGAACGTGATGGGCTCTACTATTTTGGGGATCCTCTATGACAGCACGTGTTCCCTTCTAGTTTTCAGGCGTCTGTTTAACCCATGTCTTTTGAGTCTTCTGATATTTCTTTTAAAACTCTAGAGTTATAGCATGCCCGTTTGGGTCATGTTAACTTTCGGTATTTGTGTTTACTTTTTTCTCAATTGAATAAAGCTTTCCATGATTTTAATTTTCATTTTGTGGTTTGTGAATTATCTAA
>NMUG010008339.1:0-11687 GCA_002855965.1 Monotropa hypopitys | reverse complement strand
CGGGCACTAGAGATTAGTAGGATTTTGTATTTTTTTATTCATTTTTTTTTAAAAAAGATGTGTAATGATGCATATGGTAGAGCCAATACATATAGCCACATTAAGAACCATTGTTGATACCAGTGTCCGAAATTAAGAATAATAATTCGAAATTAAGAACAACAATGTGATACTAAATGCACTGTACACAGTTAGCATTATTCATACACTGTACACAGTTAACTTAATACACTGTACACAGTTAACCAAGAAATCTCAATCTGTTGCTCCAAAAAATAATGGCTAATAAAATATACATATACGTATTACATATTAAACTGACACACAGTATACACATATTTGATGACTAAAGAATCCCTAATCCCCACTACTAAAAAATGACTAAAGAACCCATAATCCCCCTCTCCCCGACTAAAACCCCCTAATTTTTTCCCGACCAAAATCCCCAATCGCTGTAATTGCTGATTAATCGGTACGCCCCGAGTAATCGAGTAATCCAGATTAATCCCCGCAACGCCAACTAATCGCAACCAACCCGATTAGTCGGCCGATTTCTTCCGGCGACGGCAACGGCCAGGCGGTGGGCGCCCAACCCCCAAAAGCTGGGCGGGGAGGGTCCGACTAGCGATTAATCGGGGATTAATCGGCCGACTAGGGGGATTTTTAGAACACTGGTCTTCTTCCTCTACTCAGATAACTTCTAACTTAGGCATCGGAGTGCCCTCCGGCGGTCGGCACCGGGCAGCACTAACGGTGCACTATTTTGTAAGCATCACCTGGTGGGAGGATTCAACATCAATCACGGATCAAGGAAAGACCCATATCAAACTTTGGACTCGACATCAATCCGGATCAAGGGAAGACCCATATCAAGCTTTGAACCCTGACACCCATAGTACATATCATGTCTAACAAACTCCTAGAATCCGTTTGGAATTCCAAATTTGCAGGTTGATTAGCTCATCAGTTGTGATGGTGCGAGTTTGTCGGGATCGTGTGAGGGATTGTGTTTGTACTTCCTTTGATAGTTGATTGTTAGTTGATCAATTTTATTTGATTCAATACTTATAATTTGTTGCAATTGTTAAAGCATCCAATTCAATTGATAAACTCTAATAGTCCCGTCCCCCGCACGTGTGACCCGTGACCTACACGTGGAGAGATAAACGGACCCGTAACACACGGATCATAACGAAACGAGGTTCACTTAAGACATAAACAACGGGGAAATTAACCAAAAGAGTTGTCCAAAAGCCTCTGAAATCCTTAGCTCTGATACCATATTAAATCATCCAACTCAAAATCAATTGGCAATGAGTGGAGAGGCCGCTCATGCGCATATACTAGTTTTTGAAGATATTGGCATTAACCAATGTGGGACAAACTCTAATAGTAGTTATCAATAATGGAATCTGTTTCTCTTTCGTGAACAGTTGGACATCTTTACAAATCTTAGAGTAGCAACAAATAGTGTTTTAAATACAGTGGTGCTTGTGGATCCGGGTCATGACAGTTATAAGCCACATCAACAAACACACGAAACACAACTTTCTTGTTGGTAGTGCAACAAGAATGATGCAAAGTACCGTGTGCCAAAAACGTCGAATCTGCAACTGAACCCCTGTCCAGAAACTTTATTCAAGTCTACGACAATCTACAAGCCCTTCAAAAGTAATATGGAAAAGTACTCTACCAGAGATTACACAGGCAGCAAGAGAAAGAGGTATTCGAGGGCTTTTGGAGGGAGGGAGATGTGTACATAATATGTTGCCATACAGACTATGAAGAAGTTTGACAAAAAATGAAGTACTTACTTGCATGTGATTGTTGGAACAACAGCAAAAACTACCATTAGAAACAGCGTTACTCTGTTTGTTGGAATTTCTGAAGCAAAAAGAAAAGAAAAGAACAGAAAAGTAAAATAAAAGCAAATAAAAGGTATAAAATTCAATTAAAAAGTTATTTGAAGCGGAAGTTACCAAAGCAAGTAAAAATACACCATCGTGTAAAAGAAAACTAATCAAGAACTATGCCAATCCAAGAGATTGTGCCTACCGGTCAAATAAATCAAAGGAGGAAAAGATCACATGACCAGACATAAAATCAAATTTGGTTACAACTTTTCCCTCTTTCATGAGAAAAGCTTCGCCGGTACCTACCTATAATCCAATACAAAAGGAACCAAGAAAACGCTTGGTCTGGCCTTTTTCTCCTGACAACAGAAACGAAACCTAAAAAGTGAAGTTCTGGCGCCTAAATGACTGAAGATTAGAAACACCATGAGAATGAAAATAAAAGGTAGAACAAGTCTATATCAATCAGGACACAAACCGAGTTTGGGCAACCGTAATAAGTTGATCAACGCAAGTAGAAGGGAACAGATCATATAAATCAGACAGTAACATTGCACATAAACCTTATCGATAGTTTCAAAAACAACTAAAAATTTCAGATTCTCAGTTATAAAAATCACGCTATTGAAGTTGAAAAAAAACTCTTGCCATCCATTATTCTGATACATTTCAAAAGCAAGACTGCAAAGCAAGCATATGATGGAACTATTAAGTATAGAACATGGAAATGCAAACTCGAAGTGGAAACATCCTTGGATAAAATTTTACAAAGAACCACGAATATCAAATTTTAGTTGGCCAAGTCTCTTTAAGCATCTTGTCTATCTCAAGTCATACCATTTATCACTGGAATCCAATGCAAAAAAGGCAGGGACTTCCCAAAAGGTTGAACCCACCACTCAGCACCTGAAAAAGAAATGCAACATTAATATTAAACGAAATACACATAACAAAGAAAAATGAGATAAATGGAAAACACAATCAGCGAACACAAATTTTTTGGGAACAGTGTCTATAAGGAGTGCCTTATTTACATAAAAGAAACATACCAACTATAGCTGTAAAGAAATGGACCAAATATATCAGCATCAGACCCTCTGTAGGCCCATTTATTGCCGGAAGAATAAGGGTATTGGTGAAGTAGCTACATAATAAAGAAGTATCAAAAGCAACAAACTAAATGGCTCACATTGAAGTAATTCAATAACTGAAAGAAAATCATTCAACAACAATCTCAGTCAAAAATATCATGGGCGTAAAGCATCTTTTTAAAATCCTCAAAACAAGAATATTCAAACTAGAACCTAATTGAAAGAATTAGAGGTTTGAGGAGGGAAGTGTAATTAACCTTTGTGTCATGCAAACCAAAAACATGGAAGAAAGAGATAGTTTAGTGGCATTGCATGTTTTGGTGGCAGCAATCTGATTTAGTGATCACTTAGGAATTAACGAAGTGCTGCATTAAAAGAGGAGTTCCTAACAAAATTAACTAATGAAAACAATCTCTCTGTATGAAATCGTGGAAGAGGGAGAGAGACATCAGGTATAGGTCTAGATTGTGTGTATTGTGAGTCATTGCATGTGTGTGTTGTCACAACCCAGAATTTCATGTTAATTTAAAAGAGAATTTTGCGATTTATTCAAATAAATCTTTTGGGTTTTATAATTGGGGTCAAGAGATTTTATGAAGGAGAAATAAAAATGGAGATTTTAAGGAATTCATGGGTTTGAATTGGTGATTGGATATGTGATTGGAGGTCATTTTGATAGAAATTGGAAACTTAGATTGGCTTGATGTATTTTTGAAAATTGGTTTGCATTTCCGGGAAGAGGTTGAGGAAGTGTAGGTTGATTTAGGTGGCCTGGATTTCCGGAAGTTGGGGAGTTGGTCTGGGTTTGGTTTTCCGAAAATTGAAGAAAGGAGAGGGACTTAGTTTGGTTTTCCGGAAGTTGAAGGGAGAAGTTGGCTTGGCATTTCTGGAAAAGGCTTAGGAGTTTGTGGGAGAAGAGGAAGGGAGGAAGAGTGTAGGCTGGTCTTTCGGAAATTGGGACACCAATTTCCGGAAATACAAGAGGGAGGATGAGTGCAGGAGGAATATGAAGGAGTCCAGAGTCTTGGTCTTCCGGAAATGGACCTCCCCATTTCCAGAAATTCGTATGTTGGCTGGGATGGTCTGAAGCTTGGTCTTCCGGATATGTGTGAAGCTTGTTATCGAAATGTGTCCTGAGTTGGGTCAGTGATTTTGTTCTTGGTTTTCCGAAAATAGGAGCTTGGATTTCCGGTAATGTGTGTTTATGTCACATATCGAAATGTGACATCTCTTGCTCTCTGTGTGATGGCAACATTAGGGTCACATATCGATATGTACTCTGTTCATATATCGATATGTGCCCAGTGTTGTTCCCTGTGTGGCTGAAACAAGTGGAGTCACATAACGATATGTGTGTTGGACACATATCGATAAGTGAACATTTCTGGGCTGTTTTGACAGCTTAATGGAGGGCATTCTCGTCTTTTTCTACAGAGTATATCCATGATATACATGTGTGAGAAGGGGTTCAGAACTGTCTTTTTTTTTCTCTCTCATCCGTCTCTCCCCTTCTCTCTATATATCTCTAAATCTCTCTCTCAAACTCTCATCTTCTTCCCTAGATCTAGAGCAAACCGCCAGGAGTTTGAAGATTCTGCTTCACCAACGTCGGAGAGCTCGTCAAGGGCTACACATCAGTGGGCACAAGTGCAGGGCCTTGTGAAGAACCCTCATCTAGGGTTTGGAATTCTCTCTTTCTTCCTAGAGGTAAATACACATCTCCCTTGTGTAAATGTTCTTGTGTTAGACAACCTACAAGATTTTCTAGATAAAATCTGATGTTTCCTCCAAAACCCAAATTCTTAAATTTTGAAGATGGTTTTCTAAAAGAGACCTAAACTTGTGGCATCCTAGATTGTGTTTTGACTCATCTACTAGTAGTGTGGATGTTATGGGGTGTCCCAGAGGTGTGGAATAATCATCTTTGTATTTATTGAGTTAGGGTTTTAAAGTGGGGCCTTAGGGTTGTTGGCCTAGGGTTTGTATTGTTGTTGTCTCGAGAGTATTAAGTCCCTTGTGAGTGGCCTAGAGGGAGATGGAATAATGTGGGTGGTTAGAGAGTCACTCCTAGTTGAATAGGAAAGACTAGTACTTGTATGCACACCAAGTATTCGTAGAAATGCCTAAGTGTTTGGGGAAGCGATCTAGGAGTGTGAATTCGTCACACTTGGGAGATCATCACTATATAATGTATTTGTGCTTGGGTTGGGAGAACCACAAAATGCGATTGAGTTGGTGATGTGTGAATTCATCATACTAAGAAGGAAATTCATCCCTAGAAAGTGAATTTGTCACTTGTTTGGGAAATTCGTTCCCATAGATTGAATTCGTCAATCTATCATATATAACAACCAACAATAATGTGTGAATTCGTCACACTTGGAAGGAAATTCATCCCTAGAAAGTGAATTCATCACTTGTTCTGGAAATTCGTTCCCATGGATTGAATTCGTCAATCAACTATGTATAACAACCAACAACAAAATGTAGATGTGGTAGGGTGCGAGAATGGGATCAATTCGTGGTCCTCGAGCCAATTTATGGTCAATCGGGTGTCAGGTTGGTTCTTGATTTCGTTGAGACAACCTGAATCAATTCGTGATTCACTCGTGAGCAAGTCGGTCCTTAAATTCGTTGAGGCGACTATAAATCAATTCACGATTTGATTGTTTTCTTGGTTGGTCTTGAATTTGTTGAGGCAATCCAAAACTAATCCATGTTTGACTGTAAGGTCGGTCCTTGAATTCGTTGAGGCAGTTCGAATCGCATGTGACCTTTTTTAAAAATGATTTCAAGTCGGAAATTGAACCAACTTAATCATTCAAGATAAAAGTCACCAATGTGTGTATATATATGTACATATATAACGAGGATGTTTGGAAATGAGGTTTGGTGGGCTTGAGGTCAAGGCTAATTCATAGCTTTGGTTAGTGAGTTGAGACGATTTGAGGATTGGATAGCTTAGATGGTTGTGAAGAGAGTTCAAGTCTGGTCGTAGTCTTAATTCTATGTTGGCTAGTGAGTGTTAGATAGTTGTTGGCTAGAGTCTTAGTCTTGTTGAGATTAGGATTGGAGGTCAATTCGTGACCTTGGGTTCTAGTTATATGAGTTGGTCTTGAGTTTGAGATGTGTGGCTTGTGAGTAAGGCACGAGAATGTTGTGGGATGAGTTAGTCACCTTTGGAGTTGATAGTGGGAATGAGTGGGATATGGAGTCCAATGCATTTGGGATGAGAGGTTGGGTTAAATTGTGGGTTATGTGTGGGTATTGTGAGATAGAGTGCTTGGGATTGCACTGTAGGCCTTCACTTTCACTTGCACGTATCAACACAATTGCATACACCCTTGGATAGATGTTTATTTACTGAGTTATTATGATGAGTCAGTAGCTTGTGAGCTTTTGGTGAAGGGTCATGTCCATTTCTTCTTCATCCTTGGGTGAGTTGCATTTTAGTTATCATTGCATTATTTACCATTGTTCCCTTTTCCCTTCTCTTTTATGGCTTGTTACTATTGTTTATATTGGAAAAACTTGCATGTGTTTCAAACTATCAAACAAGCCTCTTGAAAAGGAATTTGGTGTATGTGTTTGATCATTCATGCCCCATGGTTGTGAGATTCTAACTAATGTTTTAAAGACAAATGTATCTTTTACCCTTTTCAAAAAAAATGGTTTGAAAATCCGAGATGTGATATGTGTTGTCTCTTGTATCCACCAATTAAAAACACTATATGAGAGAGAAGCATAACACCTAACCTCTGTAAAAGAAATCGTGAGAGATTGAATCTACCTGACTTTGAGTAAAATAGGAACCCAGTATACTGATTGAGGAAGAAGAAGTTCAGAGGAAGAAAGAAATCCAGTTCTCCTAGAATTAAAACCAGTCAACAAAGGTTCTATTCAAGGTGGAAAATTACGAGAATCAAGGTAAATTTTAACTCTAAATTCATATTTTACAATTGCATATGTACTATAGAAGATCTGTAAGTCGATTGCATGTTAGAATATCAAAGACAATTCAAGGAAAATCGACATGCAGGCAACCAGCGCCAGCACAAGCTCAAGGACCGGCGCCACGGGTGCTGGGCCCGGTGCTCAAGCCGATGCACAGACCAGTGTTGCTCTCGGGTCCTAAACAGTGTTTTAATTGAAAATTTAAATGGTAAAATCGATAAATGAAGATTATAATCTATGTTGGGAATAATTCTAGTTGATTAAGAGCTTGAATTTTGATTTAAATTAGTTAACATTTCATCAAAATCAAAAGAATATATCTGTTGATATTTCATAATCTAATGGAGAGTTGTTTCAAAATTTCTAATTAAGAAGAAATATGAAATCAGTTAGCTAAGTTCCTAAATCATATTATTTAATGGCTTAATAACTAAGAATTCTAAAATGAAAGCTTACTTTACAAGCATGTTTTCTCTTTTGTGCAATTGTTATATCGACTCTAACAGTTTGACTTGGTACAGGTGAGAAACTAATTTATCCCACGGCAACAAAGCGGACCTAAATTCCCGTAAACGGTATTTGATGAGTTTGTATAGGATTATGATAAGCATATCTATTTTGCTTAATTTTATAAGCATGTGATGTTAGTTAGATGTTTTTTAGCATGTGTTACCTCTTTGATAGCATGTCTAAGGAAGAAGATGTGGATATATTGTTGTTTGACAATAGCATGATACACTTGCTATACAAGTTGATAAAGTTGCTTTTATACAAGCATGATAAAGTTGGTAAGTTGTTTTTATACAAGTAAGAAGAAGTGAATGGTTAGGAAAAGTTGGGACCTTTTTATACAAAGAACCATGGGAGTTGTTGATGAACAATCTATACATGTTCTATTCCAAGCAGATGTGCTTGTAGATGGGTGGAATCAAATGGCTCGAGGTAACGTGATGATTCATCCATGTTAGAAAACTAATACAACGAGCTAAGACCGATAAACGTTGGTTAAACTAAATAAATCAATTATGTAAAAATTGTAGAAAGACGAAAGTCTTTAGAAAATAAAAGGTGTAGACAACATAATTTATATTCCTTAATGTTGTTAACAAATATTCTTCATATCTCTCGTTTATGTTGGATATTATTGTCACTTATCACATATATGATTATTTTATTGTTGTAGCACTATTATCTAAATTTTATTTAAAGTTTATTATAACTGACAAACTCTTGGATTTTCTTTACCTCTTTATATGTTGGAAAATCTAGATATCAGTTAGCTTGAGTTTAGGTCCACTACGTGCCAGGAGACGGAGGCTTACTTGGAGGAGTTAGAGATGGGTATGAGGATTGTTGTCCTCTTATTTATTTTGTCGTTATCTTTTGTTTCATATTTTGTAAATTATGTAGTCAGTTTGTATTCGTGGAATGTGTTGCAAGAAGTCCAGAAAAAAAGATTAGTGTATGTATTAGTTTTTAATTTGTGGTAATTAAAGTGGTCCAGGTTTGGATTTTGTATTTGGGTTGTTTTGTGTTTCACGTCTCCGTGTTTGCACGGACATTTTTATTGTTGTGACGGAAAGGGACGTGACATCCTTCCACTTCCTTTACAAATGGAGGAGAAATAGCAAAAGTCCCTCTTCCCGAAAGAAAGAAAAAAGAGAGATGCAAAAGTGAGCGCAAAATGGAGTTAACAACTATTAGTCAGACCACTTACTGCTCCCATGTTGCAAGATAAAATGGAGCAGCTGAAATCACCCAATACCAGAAAGTAAGCCTGCCACACATAGCGGTATTCCCAAAGGCCAAGGCCTCAAACTGATAAACATCATAAGCAGAATATGAAGCGGACACATTTGCCATGATCACCTGAAGATAACTAAATAACAGAAATACATACCGCACAAGCAAGTGCATCACACCCTGCAGTAGTTTATCAATGCCAAGAAAAATATTCAATTAATAAATTACACACACATGTTATAAATGAAAAAAGGAGGGATGCTATGCCTAAGAACAATCACCATGATCAAACAATTCCCCCAATGGACTAGAGGAATTTGTCCTCCTTGCTTGCTTCCCATCAACAGCATCAAAAGTCTGCCGGTCATAACATATATTACGAAAATGGAGGAAATTCTCAAATCATATGCGAATAACTAGAAAAACAAAAGAGTTCTTTAAAATGCCACTTAGGATCACATGAAAATCAAATATGGCACAATCGATAGCGTGAAACTGTGCAGTTTTCTTTAAACTGGCACAATCGATAGCGTGAAAATCAAATATGGCACATTAATAAAATGAGAAGTTTTCTTTAAACGAAGGGAAAGGGTAGCATAAAGAAATAAAAGAGAGACTGATGATAAGATTTTACTAACAAGGCTGTCCTGGTTGTCAAAAATAAACACTTGCATAAACTACAAGCTCATGGCAGGACATAAAATTAACGTACAACAGAATGGTGGAATTGAAGCAAACCTGATACAAGAATAGAAGTAATCCATGTGCAAAATTAACCCATCTTGGTGGAGGTGTATCCAATCCGGGTGAATAAATCTGCAATTCATGCAAGGGGAAAAATTATGGAAGGCGCCATTGTAAAAAAACACTTCACTTGAGATGTTTTGGACTACCATGATACTCAAAGTAGCAAAAATGGATATTAATTTGCATACAATAACAGCAGGGGATTTAGATCAATAGTATCACGCTGAAAGTAGTTGCTTTCCAAATGCAACTTCCAGTATAGCCAGGGTAGGGGCAGTGCCAAGATTTAATTTGGGGTGACGCTATTCAAACAGACCCCACTTGTGTTATTGCATGTTGTGCGAAATTTGCGGAAAAAAAAATAAAATGCAGTCCACAGTTTTGTTTTTTATTCGAAAAAGAATAAAGATTTGGTCCAACCCCCTTGTGGTCTTTATATAAAATATATCGAGATATTTTTTTATGATCACAGCACCCTTCATTTATAAATTGCAATTTTTTACATCCTGGAAAAAAATCAAGTTGTTTGGATAATTGAAAAATATATGACCGAATTGTATTAGTGTAACCTAAATTTATTTTTTTGAAATTAGGGTGGTGTGGGGGTGGCACGTGTCCCCCCCAACTAACCACCCAACCAAGCTATCTCTGACACTTTGTACAGCTGCAGATTTCATGTTTATTATATGCATGAACTATGTACAGCTCCAATGTTAGAATTTGGGGCAATAGTTTAGTTCTATCACGGCATTGACTACCATTAGCATCATTCCATGACCTATATTAGGCCTACGTCCTCATTTACAGTAACTGGACCTTGTTCCAGTTAATCCCTGTGACAGATCAGCATCTTCCGTAATGAGACGAGATTTTTTATAGAACGTGTCATGACTTATTTGCAACCACCCAAAAGGCTTGTTTTGTGAGACCCGTGTCGTAATTAAAGTTTATTAATAATTAATAATCGGGGTTTGAGATAATTAAAAATAATATCTAAGTATTTAAATGAATAAATAAGAGTTTTGAGAATTTTTGGAAAATTTTAGAAAATTGGTCTTTGATATCGGTATCTGGTGATACCAGGATACCGGTATCTTAGGTGGTTTGGTCAGCCGAGAGTTAGAAATCGGTTTCTTAAAGAGTATCTTAGAATTTGTCTAAGATATCGATATCTTGAGAAGCAAGATACCGGTATCTTGAGGAGTTTGGATCAGATTTGTCTGGCGGACATGGCTGTGTGGAAGAGGGGATATAGGACACGTATGTATCATATGTGTCGTGTTTATTGCTTGAGAAGAGTTCAGAAGCTGTGTACGTGGGAGAAGCTTTAGAATAAGAACAAAATGCATGTGTAGGTGTCACTTGAAGATTAACACAGGTGTAGTGGGTTCTCTCGGGAGAAATTCTGTATAAAAGCAAAAGGTCCAAATCAAATTCGTTTTTTATCAAATTAAGTCTGAAATCTCTTTAACCAAATTTGAGAGGTAAGGTTCTGATGTGAGGGTTAATCTTGAGAAGCTAAGTATCAAGGAAGAGCAGAGGCTGTGCAGAGAAGATTTTGGAGGAGGGGTTCAAGTTTTCGTCAAATTGTTCTTGAATTAAATTCATCCAATCTGGGTAAGTTCTTCCAAAATTAAATCCATAGGTTTGTTAAGAATCATATTTAGTAGTTGTGTTTAAAATTTGGAGTTAATCGGATCTGTTTTGAAGGAGTAATTGAAGAAATTGAGTTTTGATCAAAACCGTCGATTTTCTGAGTTCTGTCGAATTCTTGGAGAAGACGATAGATACCGGTATCTGGCTTTGCCAAGATACCGATATCTCGGTGACTTAGGCCAGTAGACCCCTGTGAAACCGATATCTTCACAGATATCTCAGACGGATCCCAGAAACCGGTATCCCCAAATTCATAGAAACCGGTATCTAGAGAGCCTCAGATACCGATATCTCGGTCAGCAAGAAACCGGTATCTGAAGCTATTACAGAACCTTAGAAACCCCTAAATAAGAAATCGGTATCTTTAGTATCTGGTCAAGATACCGGTATCTTGGGAGCCCAAGATACCGATATCTTGAGCTGCGGGGAAAATGGGCAGAATTGAAAAATGATGATTTTAGAAGAAATTTGTTATTAAATAAAAGAGTTAATATTGTTAAAAGCTGATATTAGATTATTGCTATATTTTAGGAATTGGTGAGGCAACGTGTTCGAGGAAAGGGAAAGAAGCTGCCTAGAAGTTCGGCATATTCAGTGAGTACTTGATGATTTTCATAAATTAGAGCTGTTTTTAATATATATG
>NMUG010008338.1:0-11687 GCA_002855965.1 Monotropa hypopitys | reverse complement strand
CTCCCCTTCCACTGGCATAGTCATCTGCCTCTGATATGCCTCCCACCAGAATAGGGCCTCGCCCTTTAGATTGAAAGTGGCCAAGTCCACCTTCTCCGCATCAGGAACTCTCAAAGTAGAGAAGACACGCTCTACTCCATGTAGCCATTTCTCTGCAACATCAGGAGCCACAGAACCATCGAACTCAGAAGTGCACAGACGACGGAATCTATCAAGAATGCCTGTGGCAACTGCCTCTGCTCGCTGCACAGTCTGCCACTGCATAAATGCCGCCTGATCGATAATAGCAAAATGAGCGGCTAGGAAATCCATCCCCAAAATCACATCCAAATCTGACATTTTTAGTGGAATCAAATATGACAACAAAGGCTCGGTACCCACCCAAATTTCACAACCCGGATAGTATGACTCAAGTTTTACTACATTACCCATTGGTATCGACACAAGCAAAGTGTGGCCTAACAGTGATAGTTCTCTATCCAAACATGAGCCAAACATAGTAGATACAAAGGAGTGTGTGGCACCGGAATCAATCAAAAATTGTGCATATAAAGTAGATACACGAATCATACCTGTCACTATGTCCGGATTTGTTTGAGACGCTTTTCGATCTAGAGCAAATACCCTGTCATGATAAGGTTGGACCGCAGTTCCCTTATTAGCACCTCCTGTCGCACTCCCCACTAACACAACTGGTAACTGAGTCTGCTGCTGAACACACTGCATAGCCTTGTGACCCATTCCCCCACACTTGAAACATTTTAGCCTGTTGTTCCCCAATGTACAATCTCTGGCAATACGATCTGGTGACTCATATTTAAAACACTTCCTAGCAAAGCCTCTACCATTAGACCTCGACTGTTGATTCACACTCTTCTTCTAGTTTCCACTCCAACCACTCCCTTGGCTTCTATTTCCTTCACCACTCCTCCGTTTATCAAATTTTGATCTTGACTCACCACCCTTGAAACTATTTCCCCCATATTTTCCATTATTATCATATCTCGCCTTTTTAAGAGACTCTCTATTTTCACGATAATCCTGAATGTCCTTTCACATCCTTGTCGCCATGTCTACAAGGTCTGAATAATCTCTCTCTCTAAAATATAACAACCTCGAAGCAACTCTCGGTGCCAAACCCAACCTGAAATGCCTACACTTTAATTCTTCTGTACTCACCATGTACGGTGCATACCGAGACAAGGCAGTAAATCTCTCCTCATACTCACTCACTAACATACTTCCTTGCTTCAAGTTTGTAAAATCCGCCTCCTGCCCAAAATGGAAACTATCGGGATAAAACTTATTATTAAATCCCTGGATTAACCTATCCCAAGTGATAGCCTTGGGTGCAGCCGGCTCCACTCCAAGTTTCGGTGTCACCTCTTGCCTTTTAAAGGCATTCCACCAATTCCCCGCCTCGTCTCTAAAACGAAAGGTTGCCAACACCACCCTCTGCTCTCCATCAACTCCCATTGTATCTAACACCAACTCTACCTACTTCAACCACTCCTCAGTCACTTCAGGGTTATTAGACCCCTCGAACACCATACTACACAACCATTTGAATCTGTCTAAAAGACCCATACCCATACCTCTCCCACATTTTGATTGGCTTGCAACTGAATTAATATTTGTTGTCCTTCTGCCAATTAAGTGATAGCGGCCATCATTCGGGCCTCCTCTCCAACTACAGGTGGAACACCCCCACCACTATTTGGGTTCCTACCATTCACGCTAGCCTTTTCCTCAATCCCTTGATTATTCTTCTCCATTGTTTTCCTGAAAATCACAACACAAGAAACAACATAGTGGAAACAAGCATTAGGTGTCAAAAACTCACACACACCTCAAACACATTAGTCCCATGGGTGTCAAAGATACACATAATAGTCACAAAACACTAATACCACAACTCCTAACACTTACCTCAAACTCACACCTCGAGTACAAACTCTGTTTAATCACATGGTCTCCTAATTCGGACCTAGAACCTAGGCTCTGATACCAAATTATAACATCCCATACTCATAAATACACTAAAACGAGGAACTTTTAAAAAAATTCTCTTAAATAAAAATCCTTAAATATCATTTCCAAAGATAGTAATGAACAAAGGTAAACCTCTCGAATAAAAACCATTCATACTGCAAGTACTTACTAATCCAAAAGCAACGCCAACAAAGGTAACAAAGAAAACCAAGCTACTACAAAACCTCAATACAAGTCATCTCAACAAACTATCAACTCACAACTACTAGAAGGAACTACAATGAACTACCAATAAGAACAATCTCTCATATATTGACTTCAACCAAAGTCACCGTTCAAGCATGATTCCTTTCCTCGGCTTTGTAGTGGACCGCTATACCTGCGACCTATTTCCAAGTCAAAAACAAGGAAACAGAGTGTGACTATGATATTTTCAACTTCCAACCTCAAGTATTTTTTGACAGAAATCATATAATGAAACAACTACAACTTTCATTCATAAGTGCATCCCATACATGATCCTTTTATACATAATGGTTGAAGCCCTTTTCAAAGAGGTTTGAGAATCTCATGTCCTGAAAATAGCCATTACTATAGGCAATAGTTCGTACACCCCGCGCACATTTTTGGATACCCGTGCAACTGTTGGTCTTACACAGATTGCTAACATTTGGACTTACTCAGGTTGCCAATAACGCCACACGTCCCACGCAGGCAATGCATAATATATATGTATATCATGATTTTACATCTTATAACATGCATGTCATTCCTTATAACATATCTCAACACGCATTATGTTTTTCAATGCAACAATAATGAGTAAATAAAACTTACAGATGTACAATTAAAGATACCATAGTCCTACTGTCACGACCCCGTCCCGGATAACCAGATAATGACGGTTATTAAGGGACGGTCGCGACGGCAAAGAAAGAACTACTAACACAAACCATAACACGACAAACAAACTCAAACCACAACTATACGACAAACTGAAGAATAAAATAAAAACTCAACTCTGTTCTGGTTATAATTTTCCAGATGGTACAACGACTCAAAGAAAAGAAAAGGTACAACTCAACACTGCTGCCACTACTACAACTCTGAACTATAACAACAACTCGAAGCAGCAACAACTCGACAACAACGTGGCTCAAGGCCAAACACCACTATTACAACAGACTCAAAGAAAAAGAGTAAAAGACTCACAACACTGCTACAACACCACACGACACGCCAGCTGGACTGGACTGGGACACTAGCTCCAAGCACATAAAAAGAAAGAAACACAAGCGTGTATCAGCAACGACGGCTGGTGAATACTAATATGAAAAGTATAAAGAAAAGAAGTCAAAATATCTAAGGATCACCATCTCTTTTTAAAACCACACACACACACCCTTATTCAAAATCATTTCCTTTTTGAAATCACCTTTACTCAACTCACACAACACCTTTTTATACATCTTTTATATATATATGTTAAACACCATTTTACTCTTTTACTCACACCAAAAACACAGTTTTATCTCTTATATACTCAACACCAAAAATCACCATTTTAAATTCTTTTAAACTCAACACCAAACACCAGTATTATATTTAATTTATAAACACCGTTATTTTTACCAACTTGTGGAAACACCAACACCAGTAAAACGATCTTATATAGATCACACCACACCAACACCAACACCAACACTACACCAACACACACCACACCACACCATATATATATATATATATATATACTCGTACTATAATAGCCAAGAGTCATTAACGTCCGGTGACTAACCGTTAAAGTCAGATCTGATACCTTGGGTACATACTAGGATAGCCACTAGAAATGATCCAAGGGCCACTACACCAGCCCCAGTGGTAAGGACATGTACCCCACCGGGTACATAATATATAATATATATATCACCAACACCAACACCAACACCAACACCATTGCATCACCTGTGCATTTGCATCTTTTGTGCAATATTTGATCCATAGACCCCCCTGATCTATGGCAAGGCTATTAAGTCACTCCAAAATATCATTATATGATTTTTAACACCTTTTGAAAATATATTCATTTAACTCACACCAAAACAACACCATTTTCTCATTTGGAAATTAACACCATTTTGTACTCAACACCGAAGTATAAATCACCATTTTCACCGTTTATAATTTAACACCACACCTTGAATGTAAAACACCATTTCCACACCATTTTAACTTCACACCTTATAAAATCACCATTTTACTTAAACGCACACCACACTATATTTTACACCATTTTTTCTCAAAACTCATTATTTTTAAATACACACACCAAAATTTACTTTACTTGTATTTTCTCAAAAACACATTTCACTCAAAAACACATTTGTGATCCAAAGGATTTTCTTCTTTTAAAACCATTTCCAAAACTCAACTCGATCCCGTGTACGTACTATAAAAATATAAGGGACTTATCTAAACTTTATACGAGTCATAGAAGTACTCACTTCATTTCAAAACACCCTTTTTATGTGAAACTCCATTTTCTCAAATGTGATATTTCTTTGAAATCTCCTTTCGACGCACACCGAAATTATTTGTAAATTAAGTGATCCAAAGGATTTCGACACTAACCCAAAACACCCAATTATACTAATAATAATAGTGACTTACTAAACTTTATACAAGTCATAGTAGTACTCACAATATGACGAAACCTCCAAGATCCTCCAAACATCACCTCAAACACCTATAAATATAATTTTAACATTAGAATAATAATCTATGGCATATTTTAACTCAAAACTCCAAATTTTACATTTTTCTAAAAATTTCACTTTCTGTCCGAACACCAAGATATCGGTATCTTGGTTCCCAAGATACCGGTATCTGGTCACTCCTCAAGAAACCGCAGAAGATATTTCTTAAGATACTCCTAAGTTACCGCAGACTAAGATATCGGTATCTTGGCTAGCCCAAGATACCGGTATCTAGGTCATCTTCTCCAAATCGATGGGTTTCTGCAGAAATAAGAGTTTTGTTCCAAAAACATAACTTTACGATTTTTACCTCAAAACTTGACCAAAACCCTTCAAAATTTAACCACAGACTCTATACAAGAATTAGAACAACTTAACCGAATCGGATTTCTAAGATTTTACCTCAATAGCTCGGATTAAAATCCCAAAGATTCTGCCGAATGGGTTCTCCTCCAAATCTGACCACCTCTTGCTTGAACACGAAATTACCCTATCAAACAACATTCGATTGACCTCAAAATTGATACACATAAACTAGATAGAATTTGAAACAACGTGATATTTTCGGATTTTTGATTCGTTACCTTAATCTCCCGAAATAAAATTCCAAAGGTTCTGCCGAGACCAAATCCTTCACTGCTCCATATTCTCCGATTAAGCTACTGAAATTTCAATCATGCTTCCATCAGACTTCACTCGAGCTCCCTCACAACCTTAACTCTCAAAACCATTCCTCAAGCTTCTCAAATGATTTCTAACTCAGAATCAATTTTGGTTTCAATAGAAGGTTTGGAGAAATATTGGACTGATACGAATTTAGTTATGAGCATATAATACCCCTATATATATTGGCAGCCTATACATCTATTCCCAACATCAATAATGGATTTTGGATCTCTATACACCTGGCTAACAAATTCTCAAACAATATCTGCCAAACATTATTCCCCATACGCGATTCAGAATACATTCCCAACACCACGACCCTTCGGTTCCATCGCCATGGACTTACTGCACCGACGTCCTCAGATACCGGTATCTTGAAATTCAAGATATCGGGATCTAAGGAAAAACCCTAGATACCCCTTAAGAAACCGGTTTCTAGCTTCCCGGTCTGCTAGACAACCTAAGATACCGGTATCTGGCTAAGCCTAGATACCGATATCAAGGGCCAGAATTCCTAAAAATTTTAATTCCTTTTATTTTGATCCCAACATTAATTTAAACTTTTTAAATAAATCCCAAACTTTATTTTAAACATTTTAATAATTTTATAAGCCTCCAAAAATCTTACCAAATATGATTATCAAATTCTAAATCACACTTTTAAGCCCCAAATTATCATAAGCCTCAATTATTTAATATTAATAACCTAAATTTTCAACACAGGTATTACACCTACACTCACCAATACTCTTTTCAAACCTTCTCTTTGCCTTTGAGTGAGGCCTCAATGCCTTCCTCGAGCGTCCCTGTCAAAAACCATCCAACAATTTCAGCCCACATTGAATATAAATCGACAAGGAAATATGAATCATTTACATGTTTGGCAATATCAATAGAGCCTTACTTAAGGCCCCTCTAAATTTCCACATTCCACATCTAACATTAATTTTTCCTAAGTTATACACGAATCTCGAATATTTACACATGAGATTTATCAACAACTACCAGTGTAACCCATCCATGGACTTCCTGGATCTCCATAGTCACCAAGCATCTATATCAAAATCTCACACACATACAACCTTAACCTTAAACATAGAGATTTGACCACAACCCAATCAACCCTCTTCACAAAAACTATAGATCTGCTTGTGATGCACAACATACTAAAGTATAGACTAGATCCACATGAATTAGTCCCAAAAACATGTTAAGAAAATAGGAAGAGAATTCTTATAATCACAAGGTTTAGAGTACTTACCAAATGAAATAGATCACAAGATGAGAATCCTTGCACAAAACTTCACCCAACACCTTCACCTTTGAAGGTCCTTCAATGGAGGTTTCCTCATTCTCCCTCGCTTTCTCTCTAGGTTTAGGGAGTTAGAATGGTGGCTACTGAGACATATTAGCCCTAAAAACAAACTAATACTTTAGGTTAATAGTTTTAGAAGTAAAAGGTCCAAAATGCCCCAAAAAAATTAGCTTCCGTGCTTTAATTTTTAAGCCTGACTGCTGCGTCGTCCGAACGGCCGGGTCCTCGTCCGTTCGAGACCTCACCCTGGTCTGGACGAGACCCATCCTCGTCCCGACGAGCCCAACCCCAGAACTCCCAAAACTTTCTACTCCGTCGTCCGGTTCCCCGTCTGGACGGCTAACCCCCTCGTTTGGACGAGCCAGCCTTTTGGTCCGGTCGAGCCTCACCAAAACATCCGGCCAAACTCATTGCTCCATAGTCTGGACGGCCCCATTCCTGGTCCAGTCGAGAATTGCTATTTTGGCCCATTTTCTTCACCAAACTCAAATCCAACCTCCCCAACTCAATTGTTAATATTTCCTCAACATTCTAAACCACAAATTAGCATCCTAAGGTCTCCCCATGACCTTCTTAAGTCCATTACCACTTCATCTCGAAACTTCAAGGATTAAAAACTCATGCTAATTTTCTAAGTTAGTCTAAATCTTTAATTCTCGACCTCAAATACTCAACTCTCCTTAAGACTCATCTACCATCATGATTTTAAAAGATTAAAACTCAAGGTCCCAATCTGATTATTTATCAAAGACATTAAATTTTTATATAAAATAATTAAAAGAATTAAATGAAGGTTACAGGTATTACATTTTATATTAGAGTTTTCTATAAAAATTGATGTTATATATACATTTATAACCCTTTATAGGTTTTCTGGTATTTTTATACAGAGGTTTCTTGGATTTCTTGCAAGTTAGTTATGACATTTTGGCCTCGCTCACACTGTATCCTTCCTTTCTTATCTGATAAGGGGCATTATGAGCTTTATATTACCAAAAGGCATGTGTGTCTGTGTTGGTGGTACTCTCAAGAGAGAGTTGGAGAATAAAGAAGAGGGAAGAACAACTAAGGCCTAAAGAAGAATAGGAGGAACTGGTGTATTTTTTAATTTCAAAAAATAGTTTTATGTGAGTGAGGGATTGTTAAAAAATACTACAGTTGTTTGTGTGTTAGATTGGAATTCAAATTTGAGAATTGATTTGTTGTGTTTTTTGTGTCCTACCTTATCTATTTTTCTTATGTGTTGAGTACATACTCCTCAATATAGTTAGTTGTATATATAAACATCCATTAAACGTGTAAGTATGTTTTCATTTCTACTTACATCCTATGTGATGGATAAAATGCATTCGAGAGATAGATCACGAAGTGAGATCTGGTTTCACATTCTAAAGTAGAACGTGTTTCCTAATTCGGCAAAAATAGGCAAATAACATAGTGAGATATGGTTTCATCTGATTTTTTTCTTCATTGTTGGTTTTCTTTTTCGAGCTGTGGATTGTGTAAATGAATTTTCAAATTCTCAATGGAGAAATTTAAATTGATTACCTCCATAACTCTTATGTTATTCACTCTTTGTTTTTGGTTAAATTTTTTTTTGAAACATAGACATTTAGTTTGTTCTTTTATAACTCTGATCCACAAACCCTAGCTCCGACATCATCTGTGCTTCTTTCCATCAAAGTTTCATACAATAGAGAGAGAGATCAGTTCAGTTCAGTAGAATTAGTTACCAAATGACAGTCTGTAATAGAAATTGATTTGTGTCCTCCATTTAGATGATTTTTTATGAACAGAATGCTATAGACATTAACACATACCCAAGTGCATGTGTTCCTGCCTACACTTCCCCACGTCTTCCTCATTCCCCATTCCCACTCCCGTTCAACTCATAAGACCATCGACCATATCTAGCACATTGGAACTCTAAGGCTTTGGAAACACGTCCAGAGGCTGAGCATGAGTGTTTATAATTCCCTATTTTCGTCTATTTGGGTGCCAATTACTCATCACTGCGGGTTGAAAATTGGAACTCTAAGGCTCCCTCTTTTTTGTAATCTCGGATGCAAATTGGAACTCAACGGTAAGTTCGTTTTTAGATAAACTGTGCCCTCTGTAAGTTGCAGAACCTTTATTTTCATTTTTTAGTAATCTCAGCTACAAATTTAGTCACCCTTTAATGTATAGTTGCATAGCAAAAAATATTACACATGATTTCCTGAGACATTACCTTACCCCGAGACCATAAATTACTACCAGTTGCACCTTTTGTTTTTTAGTTCTGTCCTTATGAGACATTACATGATTTCCTGAGACATTACCTTACCCCGAGGCCTACAAAACCCCACAGCAATGACGACGAGTACAACATGGTTAGTGTTTATCTTGAAGTTGAACCTTATTGTTTATCCTTAACCCGAGACCTACAAAACCTTTAGTTGTACCTTATTGTTTATCCAGGAGTTTTTTTATAGCATCCAGTTGTCAAACAAAAGGTACAATCTATTCACAAGTTATTTTATATTGCATTGTTAACTTATTATATACATTGAATTTTTTTTTTGAGTAGATGACAAAAGTATTAGAGCAAAGATACATGAACACTACTACATTACATCAATGGAGGCGGAACATGGTTAGTGATATCCCCCATTCCTATAATATTTAATTTTAATTTAATTATCCACTCGCTCATTTTCTTTGTTATTACATCTTAAGAGATTGTGGTGCATGTCAACAACGATTATGTACAAGTTGATATGATAACCTTTCGAAAAGTCATGTTCTGAAAGTTTCAGTATTTGAAGACTGCAGGAATGCTTCAAGTCAGTGTTCAATATGGCACAATTTTAGAGATAATCCTTATGAAATTTTGAATACAACCGTGTATCTTAAGATTACGATTGTAGACAAGACTACAATTGTAGTTTGATCTTTCTAATTAGTTACAACTTCTAATTTGGTATATTAAGATAAATTGGATGATATAACGTGTAAGTATGAATTTTTGGTAGTACAGAAGGCACGTGTTATGTGACGATTTCACGGATCAAGTGTCGAAGTCACGTTCAAATGCCTTTATGCACGGGCAATTCACTAGTAGTTCTATAGCTGCACTTCAATGCATTGTAGTGAAAATGTGGGTTAAATTATTATTCAGAGAATGTTAAAACACTTATTGAAGAATTGTATGAGTTTGAATAGTATGAGTTTTTTGAAAATGACAAAAAATAACTAATCCATTTTATGCACTTAAAATAAAGCATTATCCCTCCGCTACACAAAAAGATCTATATTAATTGTTACTAAAAAATCTTGTACTTTTTTTGTGGTACTAGTTATGATTACTAGAGGCCAGGTTGAATGTATAAAAATACATTAACAAATGATACGATGCAAAAAAAATACCAAGTTAGTGGTGAGAGCAGTTACGATTTGATAGTGGAAATAGTTACGTAGAAGATATGGTGGAAGATAACTCTTAGTTATTGTGGTAGGGTAAATCTGGATTAGCCACGTGGCATGTAGATCTGGATTTCCTGCGTGGAAACTCAGTGTGGTAAAGGTATGACTATGCACCTGATGAGATAATTATTGTATGTATATGGCATTGCAGGAATAAGGTCAATATGGCAGGGTTGACGTCTGTGTAATGTGGTAGTGCGGTATACATGGTAGCGCGGTAATACCATTTGGATCCCATTACGTTCAGTTGGTAATAAGTCCACAGGAAATCCATTCTAAGAATTAGGTCTAGCCTATTGTGGTTAGACATACATGTAGCATGAGAGATGTCACGCTTCATCCCTGATAACTGTAAAGCCAGTTATTAAGAGATGACACGTGACAAAGCATCTACTAAACACAAACCACTACACGATAACTGAAAATAAAAACTACACAAATCTGATTATAAATCTCAGATGTACAGACTCCAGTAAATAAAAACAACTCTCTGGTCAACATGACCGATACAACTCAATTCCACAACACAACTGGGCTCAAGGCCAATACAACTCTACTACAACTCGATAAACTGAAGCAGACTCAAGTGAGAGCTAAACAATCCCTCAAATAAAGAAATAAATAAAAGACTCCACAATTACAACAACACTGACAAATTCGACTGCAGCTGGACTGGACTGAACTGTGGACTCTAGCTCAAACACCTAAAAAGAAAGGCACAAGCATGCATCAGCGACGATGGCTGGTGAATATGTAAAGAAATGCATAATAAATATAAAATAAATATCTGAGTATCACCATTTCCAAAATTTGCCTTTATGTTCTCAAAACTCATCTTTTAGTCAATAAAATTCTTTAGTTTCTAGAGTAGAACTCAACACTTAAAGATATTTTATATTTCATACTCATACCTCTTTCCCAAAACTCTTTACTTTCAAACTCACACCAAATCCCATTTCTCATATTGAATTTCCAATTCCGATTGTCTTTTAAGTTTATATAGAAACTTATTTCAATGATCATCTCGATCAAACCACATCTCATCACAAAACCACAACTCATCTCAATAACTATAATAGTCAAGGGTCAATCAATTCTACTGACCAGCGTTATAACAGATCTGTAATCTCGTATATCATTCGCGATAGGTATAGGGGATATGATTCAAGGGCCACTCGTAATATCATCCCAGCGGTAGGGAACAACAATCGCTTTTATATTTGCCTGGAGCTAGGCACAACGTCCCTATATTTGCATTGGGACTAGGCACACCCCTACATTAGCCTTGGGGCTAAGTTACAAGGCTATGATAGCAACATCAATATTTTAAGAACATTCTCTTCTCTTTCAAATCTCTTTTCCTTTCCAACATATTTCCTTCTTTCAAAATTCATTTCTTAAAATGCTTTCTATAAATCATATATATCACCATTTGCATATTCTCTTATCAAAAACATCTTTATATTCTCAATCCACTTCTTTGGTCATTTTTA
>NMUG010008337.1:0-11687 GCA_002855965.1 Monotropa hypopitys | reverse complement strand
TATAGGCAAAAATACAGAAATTGGCCCAAACAATGCCCCCCAATATTTGATTGAGTGTTTTTTAAAACAATCAAATAATAAACACGTGCCAAAATCAATATAAGGGTTTTGCCGCAAAAATCTTCCTTTCTTCAATTCAGCATCCATCTTCAAACTTTCTTCCTCAAACATGGCTGTGAAGCGACAATCAGCAAATACTGTTGATCGATTTGAAGAACCCCCCCAAAAAATATTTTCTCAAAGGCTTCGATTTCCTCAATGTCTGAGAGAATCTCCTATGGTGGATAAGCCTTTTATTTCTGTTACAGGTCATGATTCTTGTTAAGTTCTAGGCCCTGTCTATTATTCTAATTTTCCGGCTGAACTTCCTTTATACTACCCAATTAATAATGATGAACCTTTACTTTTATCTCTTCCTGGACTTCATCGAACTGGTAAACTAGATCAACTATTAGGTCATGGCCTACAGTTTTCCCATCTTGGGCTAGTTGGGTTCAACGTATGGACTCTTTCTTTAGGGATGAATGGGATTACATGTGTATAACTGAGATGATTAATTTTTCCACTCAGAGTCATACTTTTAATCTCAATCTTATTTTATCAGCTGCTTGTTTTTTGTCCACCTCTTCTAATGCTTTTGTTTTTAAATGTGGACCTATATCTCCTACTGTTTTTTATGTAGTACTTCTTACTGGTCTTTCATGTACTGGATTGGAGGTGAATGCTACCCTTGAGCCTCATCCATACTCCCCTTCTTTTTAGAATGCTTCTGAAAGTTAGTGGAGTTACTCTAATGTTTTAACTACCTATCGACAAGAATCCAGTCCTCCTTCTTTTCATGAGAAGATAGCCTTTTATCTTTACTGGATTAACAAACATTTATTGTGTGTATGTGGTTTGAAACTTACTAAGGAATATCTTAGGTTAGCCACCTGCTTAGCACAAGGTATTAAGCTTTTCTTAGCCCCTTATGTTTTGGGGACTTTATTTAAAGGCCTCTTTTCTTTTGTTCAAGCCAAAATCACCAGTAGTTGTGGTGGTCCTTTTTGGATTCTACAAGCCTGACTTTATGCCTATTTTCCGAACACTGCTCCTCCTTTGCAATCCAGTACATCTTGTCAAAGTTATGCTGAGCATTTTCTTTCTGCTGAACCAATACCTGATCATTTCACTTTCAAGAGATATGTCACCTCTTTTTATATGCCTCAACCTTATAATTTCCCCATATGGCTTCCTTTCTCAGAACTTAAATTTTCAGCATGTGGGTAAAACCTATTCTTGGTGTGGAATCCTCAGTTCATGTTATCAATGAATTTTGAGCTAATATTTTGATTTCTAGGTTCATACCTATTGGTTTTCTCCTTCTTCTTCAAAATTTTCAAATTGTAGTTTTGAGATTTATCTTCCAAACCAATGTGAAAGATAATTTGGTTTGTCTCAAGGTATCCCAGTGCCATATACTCATCCTAGAATTAAGGATATCATTATGACCAGACCATTCATCACCGAGGCTTCAATGATTACGATAATGTTGGAATATTACAGAAATGCTTGTATGAACTTCAAATTTCAACCTTTTGTGGCTAATCCTATGATTTCTTCCCAATTTGATGAATGGTGGATAGTAGTTATGGCCACTATCTTTAACATTACTTTGGACAATTGCCTCTTAAGGCTTGATACTCAACCTTGAACAAGTAATGATTTTACATTTTCTTACTCTTGTATCATTTATGTTGCTTTCTAAATCACTTATCATTTAACTTTTATGCTTAGTGCTTAAGAAAGCAAAAAGGGTTGAGTCGACTGAAAGACATTCTCCCTCTAAGAAATCAAAATCCACACGATCATCTACTCGATCATTTCTTTCTTCATTATTAAGGGGTATAGAAGGTCTATCCTCCACTTCCATACCAGAAGAAGAAGAGGATGATAAAAATCATCCTATAGCCAATCTTCTTCAGGTATCTTCCTATCCATCTAATACCCTTTTGCCTTTTATGGCTATTTTACTTATATCTTTTTTCTTTTATCTTATTTTAGAGATCATCAAGAAGGGTGATCATATCTGAGAAAGAAAGAGATAAAGTGCCAATTTCTCCTGTTGACCCTCCTGTTGAAGTCAACATTTCTTTGTCGACAGAGGAATTATCAGTCCCTACTTCCCCCACAGACTTTCCAAAAGTCAGAGATTTTTTTGGGGAAATGACAGAAAAAGAAACAACTCAACAACTTATAGTTACAGATATTGTTCCTAAAGTCATCAAAGATTTGGTGATTATTCCATCATTTGCTTTCAATACATCAATGATTGTTTCTATTGAAGAGATTATTCAGCAAGATGATCATGACATAGCAAAAACTCAACCTTCTAAGGCTGATCAATCTATGCCTCATGTTAGTCCTTCACATCTTGAGCCCATTAGAAATCAAACAGAGGCTGATGATCACCAATCTGCTGGAACTCAAATTCTAGAGTCTGATGTTGAAGGTCTTGACTTATCCCCTCCTGAGGTAACTCAAGCCTTTAATGATGATTTAGAAGAGATACTCTCCAAGGTTAAATCATTTTTTGAATCTTGCTCCAAGTCTGCTTCTGACTTCTCTGCATCTTTTACAAGTCCTTCTTTATATAAGTTAAGTCAGGAAGTCAAAAATGATTTGGCCCCCTTCTTTCAGATGCTAGAACTTCCTTTTGTTGAGGTTGTTATCAATCTATCTTCTACATTTACTAGTTGTATTAACAACCTTATTCAGAAGCGACTTTTGCCTTTACAAGAGCATATTAAGGTTTTAACCCTCAAAACTGACTTGGACATGAATTTTGCTGCTTCTTGTCAAGAAGAATTGAATAAAAAGAATGATCTTCATTTAAAATTGTCTGAAATTCCTCAAACTCTAAATATTATGAGCAGAACTATCCATCAAGTAAAGGATAGGCTTGAGAGTATTGATAAAGAAGAAACTGGGTTATTAACCAGGCTTCAGAAGCTTAAGGATGAAAGGCAGTCTTTGCTTGCTCAGAAGAAGATGATTAGTGTAAAATTGTCTATCATCTTACAATCTAATGAAGACATGGAAGCTACCATTCAATCTGCAAATATTGAATTTCTGAAGACTCGAGAGGATTTTAGCATTCTTGAAAACAAATGGAAGTATTTTGTAAATGTCTTTTCTGTTTTAAGGTTAAAATTCTATAGCCTCTTGTGTTACGTGTTTACTGTTATGTAAATTTTGTTTTTATAGAATATGTATATACTTAGAACTTTTGCAATTATCCTACTATCAGAGGCTAATCTTGATAGTCCTAATCAGATGTCAATGAACCCTTGACTTTTACTTAGTCATAATTTCATGCATTTGTAACTTGGAATTTCCACCACAGGAAATTTTCTTTAAATTCTATTTTCTTTAGATAAGTACTTCTATAGTACTTCTTATGGATATTTATGTTATGAGAATTTTATGTTATGAGAATTTTATTAAAATTTCTCATTCACGAGATTGTTATCCATCGATTGTTTTCCATGGAGATGGAAAATATGTTTTTAAATATTTTCCATTAATTGTCCTTTTATGGGAAATTCCTAAAAGTGATTCTAAATAGTATGCCCCACCTCTAAGAACTTTGAGTATGCGAAATGGTCCTTCCCAATTAGGTGACCATTTGCCAAACCTTCCTTTATTTTTACCATTGATTGGCAAAATTGCCTTCCATACTATGTCCCCAACTGTAAATGACTTCTCATGTACTCTTCTATTATAAATTCTTTCCAATTTTTCTTTTGAGTCTGTATATTATTTAAGGCATTCAATCTAGACTCTTCAAGTCCATCTATTTCTCTATACACTGCTTCTTCAAAATCAAAACTTGTTGGGTTATAGTGCCTAGCTATCCTATGTGACATAATATTGATTTCCACGGGTAATACTGCAGCTTGCCTATATACTAATTCAAATGATGTAGCTTTTATACTTTCTCTTTTGGATGTTCTATATGCCCAAATGACTCTTGGCAATAATTCATGCCATTCTCTGGGATTGTGCTCAACCATTTTTGATAATGTGTTCTTAATTATCTTATTGGTTGACTCTACTTGCCCATTTGCTTTGACATAGTATGGAGATAAGTTTAATATTTTTACACTAAATTTGCTGGTGTAATCAATAACCTTTTTTTCCATTGAATATTGAGGCTTGATCAACAGTAATAGTTTCTGGAATACTAAATCGACAGAAAATAAATTCTTTAATAAATTTTATTACTTGTTCTTGGGCCACATTCCTAAAAGGTATAGCTTCTGCCCATTTGGTAAAGTAATCTGTGGCCACAATGATGAATCCATGATGCAATGATGAATGTGGGTGAATTTTCCCAATCATATCCATTGCCCAACCTCTGAATGGCTATAAACATTTCTTGAGAACAGAGATTACTTTCAAGAACTTGGAATAGAATACTGATTTTCATTACTTCTAGATCTTGTTATCATATGATAAGTAGATGTATTATTTTCATTTACTCTTCCTAATCTGAGATTGACTATTGTTAAGAGTAGGACTAGGAATAGTGCAGTTAGGCATATTGATAAGATGACTATCAGACTCAATGTTAAAAGAGGGAATAACTTGATCTTTGTTGTTATCCTCAGCACCACTATCCCTTTTTGAATGAATAATAGATTGGTATGGAAATTCATTTTCAATGAATTTCACATGTCTAGTAAGATAGACTTTGTTAGAAATAGGATCTAAGAATTTGAATCCCTTTGTACCAGGTGAGTAACCTAAAAAAATACATTGCTTTGACCTAGGTTCTAATTTATTGGAATTATGGGGTCTTAGATATGGATAGCAACAACAACCAAATGGCCTTAGGATGGAAAAATTAGGAGATTTCTTGTATAATCTTTCAAATGGAATGTCAAATTTGATAGAAGCCTGAGGTAGTCTATTGATTAGATATATAGATATGAATATAGCTTCAAGCCAAAATTGAATGGGAAGATTAGCTTGTTGAAGAACAGTTATGGTAGTTTCAATGATATGACAGTGTTTCCTTTCAACAACACCATTTTGTTGAGGGGTGTATGGGCAAGTTGTTTCTTGTAGGATTCCAAATTCAGAGAAAAGTTTAGTCATTAATTTATTTAAAAATTTACCACCACAATCAGATCTAATGGTTTTTATGGAGGAATAGAAATGGTTTGATACAAAGTTTCTAAAAGATTCGATTCTGTTGCACACATCACTTTTTAAATGCAAAGGAAATAACCAACTGTATCTAGTGGAGTCATCAACTAGGAGTAGATAATATCTATAACCAGAGAAGGATTTAATAGGGGCAGGTCCCCACACATCAGCATGAATCAACTCGAAAGGTTTAGTTGTATAGGTAGTAGAAATAGCAAAAGGTAATTTGTGGCTCTTTCCCTTAAGACAAGCATTACAATCTGAACAATCAAGAACACTAGGAATCTTCAGCTTGTTCTTGTTAACCAACTGCCTAATCATATCTCTATTAGGATGTCCTAGCCTTTGATGCCATAACTCAGCTTCAGAGGTACCACTTAGCCAAGCTAGATTTGAGCTATTGATCTCAGAAGAAGGAAGAAGGGGATACATTCCCTGATGACAAATGTAACACCTCGTATTTTGATACGATTATTTTAAAGTCTAATAAACTGAATATCCGTTATTTAGCCATTCGTTGATCGTTTAATTCGTTTTTGGTATTGATTGGGCGAGTGAGGAGGGACGTGGGAGAGCCTTAGACGTTTGTTTTGATGCGTGGGATGTTGGAAAGGCGTTTGGAGATGCGTTGAGACGAGCCGGGAGCATTTGGCAAATTTTTGGAAAATTCTGGGTTGGTCGTCCGGACCCTACCTTGGGCTCGTCTGGACGACGTTGGCAGGGAGATGAAGTTTGGTTCAGGTAATGTTCGTCCGGACCATCCTCATTCCTCGTCCGGACCATGGGTTTCGTCCGGACGAAACTCATCGGTCATCCGGACCAAGGCTTCCGAAGCAATTTTGGTTCATTTCTGGTGGTGTCGTCCGGACGACACCTCACCTTCGTTCGGACGAAGGTCGACTGGAACTTCAAAATCCGCGTTTAATGAGGCGCAATTCGGCCATTTGCCTATGGGGCTATATAAGGCTTCTATAATTTGGTTTTCCTCACAAACCCTCATATCTCTCTCTGTCTAAATTGCTCTCATCTCTCTCCCCTCTCTCCTACAACCTCCATTGGAGACCAAGTGAAAAGCTTGGTTTTGAAGGCCTTCGGAGGCTCAAATCAAGAAAGTCCGGGAAGTAACGTTGATCTACGGCTCCCGATCTACGTGTGACATGCCAAGGTTTCGTCGTTCTCTCAATTTCGGATTTTGGAAAAACTCCTTGAGGTAGGAAATGTCTATTATTTAGTATGTTCTTGATTGTGCCACTTCCCATTCCCTTTTATGAGCTTCAATTTTAGTCAATTTCATGTCTAGATGTATAACCTCGAAATTGACCTAGGGTTTGGTCTTGAATCATGAAATTGGTTGAGGGCTTTTGTATTCCTAATGTTTAATTGCATTTTCATGAAGTCAATTTCATGTTTGAACGTTTTGGGTGAAAATCTCCAAATTTGGGAAAACCCTAGATTTTTATAAATTAGGGCTTTTGATAAATAAGTGGTCTCATGATGGAATTGAATGAGTATTCATGTGATTGAGCATAATTCATGTTGAATTGGTGTGTTGGACATATTAATCATATGTGGAAATCATGAGATAGCATGTGGGTTTCATATTGTATCATTGAGTCATGCATGGATTAAGTTGGAACTCGTGGTATTGGTATGCAATTTACTAGCATTGGCTAGGAGAGATAACATGATGGACTCAATAAACGAAACACCATGACGTACGCGATTGATACTATTGACTAGCATTGTTTAGGTGACGTATCGATAGGGGTTTGATTGATCTTGTATACGACAAACGGACTTATGATGGGGTTTCCGGGATGGTCGTGTCATCCACGACATTGTGCACAATGGGGGTTACTCGGCCCTCTCAGCGATTACTTGGGGAACGACGGACATGATGGTTAGTGGGTTTGGCCGCCTACTAGACTACTCCTACCCTATCAAATGTTACATGACACGTTGACACGTTGGATTAGGATAGCCTGGGGTGGACTTATGATGGGACCCCATGGCGTATCCACGATTACGAGACACGATGGTTGAACAATTCGAATAACTTGGGGTGAACTTATGATGGGATCCCAAGGAGTATTCATGATGAAAATTCGAGAAACAAAGTAATGAACGTTTATGCTTATACGAAGGAAAGAGAACGGAAATTCATATGCATGTTTATTAAGCACTTGTTCTAGTGGCTTTGTCAGTGTACCTTGCATATGGTCATGTGGTGGAGTCACATAGTAGTGGTGGATCACGGCCTTTGTTATGTCTTGTACATGTACATGTGTTGCATGCCCTACATTCACACACTCGTTCACACCGGTTTTGAGCATGCTAGGTAATAGGTATTTCCTACTTTGGCGTGATACACCCTTATTTTTCTCCACAGGTTATGATCCTTCTATTGGAGGCTTGGATGCTTGAGTCTTTTGGAAAAGATTTGAAAGAATTCCCCTTTTCGTTATTTTGTTTCATTGAGGCTCTTGGAGCTTGTAATAGAGTAGGGGAATTTGTAATGTCTTAAACTTGTACTTCTTCTCACTCCCTAACTCTATGGTGTGGTTTGAAACTTTAACTTAAACTCATGTCTGGATTTTCATGTTTGTGTGGTTGGGAATGATTGGTATTTAGATATTTGTTAATTAAGTAATGATCCATTGTTGTTCACTATTTTTAAATGATTTCAAAAAAAATGGTTTGAAAATCTGGGGCGTGACAACAAATGCCCTTGTCGATAACCTTGTTGGTGTTCAAATCATGTATCATGTACCCGTTAGCATAAAACACAATCCTGCAGTGGTTATCCAATGCAAGCCTAAAGACAGACAACAAGTTATGAGAAATTTTAGGAGCAAACAGAATATTCTTTAGGCTTAGAATGGAATTAGATAAAAATAATTTGCTATTACCTGAGTTGTTTACTGGAACATATTGCCCATTTCCTACCACAACAGTAGATGGAGCAGTCTGATTATATTGAGAGATGTTACTTTCATTATTAGTGACATGTGTGGTTGCTCCAGAGTCAAGGTACCAAGATGGATTCTGGTGATTAATCACATTCTCTGAGTTTGAATGCCCTTGTACTTGACAGACTTGGTGAGGACTGGTAATAGTATATACCTAATGTTGAGGTATGTATTCATAAGAGGCATTAGGACCCCTAAAGTTTCCAATCCTTTAAGGTTGATTCTGAGAATTATAAGCTGAGGTCTATAATTCATATCCAATCTAAAGAAGCATTTGTAAGCAAGATGATTGGATTTACTACAGATTTGACATGGATTGTGATTTCTTGAATTGTTTTGTGGTTATACCCTTTTAAATCTTCTGTTACCTTCAAAACTCATCTGTGATTGATTGTTCCTTATTTGGAAGTTTTGAGAATTTGGTTGTGAGGCATAGTTTTTAAACGTCCTGGAATTTTGACTATTCTGTTTGTCATACATACTTCCAAATTGACCATCCTTATATTGATTTCTCGAATCTTGAACCACAAGAAGAGTAGATGTATGAACCTGATCCTGACATTGATCCTCTGTCATAAGCATGCTATATAAAGTACAGAAAGTGAGTTGGTCTGTATCATACCTAGTTCTGATGGCCTGTTTAAATGTTCGGAAGATGTCATCAGGCAGGCCATTCAATGTATGAAAAACAATGTCTTCTTCTTCAACCTTGGAGCCAGCCATATCTAGTTTTTGAACAATGTCCTTAATACTGTCAAGATATTCCTCCATCTTATTAGTTTTCTTGATATTGAATAGACGTCTCTTTAACTTCATAATGTGAGTTCTTGAGAGACTGCTGAATTTATTTTCTCAATTCTTCTAGAGATCGATCACATGTTTTGAACCAATAACGTGTGTTAATGCGCTGGGGCTCAACGTTGCAATCAGGCACGACAATAACAATCGATCTATGACCTCCCATTTGACAAACTTAGGATTCGTAGATTTGATCCCAGAATCATCTTGAGTCTCGGATTCTGGAGGGACAAACAATTTGTTGATGAAATCAGATAGAAGATTTGCATACAATGCTGATTCAACTTGAGAATTCCAAATAATATAATTGTTGGAGTCAAGTTTCACTGTAATAAAATTCTGGAAGTTACTGATCAGGAACTTCAATGAAGAAGGGATCACATCTGTTGCCATTGATGAATCTTGATTTTCTTGAACTTATACTTCAGGAACTTATAGTGACGATTAGTCAGAGGCTACCATTGATGAATCTTGATTTTCTTGAACTTATACTTCAGGAACCTGAAATGACGATTAGTCAGAGGCTCTGATACCATACAAACATTTCTTGAGAACAGAGATTACTTTCAAGAACTTGGAATAGAATACTGATTTTCATTACTTTCAATGAGGATGACATACAGATATATATATAAACATATATAGAGAACTATTGACATAAGGCAGGCCCATATTAGCTTGACATTAGGCCCATATTATCTGGAATCTAAACAGCAGAACTACAATAAAGTTTATAGTGGTCATCTTCTGGAACATAGGTAGTGGTCTTCCGGAACATCACTAGACAGCATATATCATCATCTTCTGGAACATGAATGTCATACTTCCGGAACATCACTAGATATCATTATCTTATGAAACATAAATGATATATTCCAGAACATCACTAACAATGGCCAAGGTTTGACTATGAATTGCAAAGGATATGTGAGATCCTTTGAACAGGCCCATGTTGTTGACATTTTTGGCATCCTTTTGCATAATTAATACAATCCTTTCTTATGGAAGGTCAGAAATATCCATATCTTTTAATTAACCACTTCATTTTTTCTCCTGATTGATGGAAACCATACAATCCTTCATGCACTTCTCCCATTACTGTCATGGTCTTAGAAGAATTGATACAAGTAACAAAACTCCATCTGATGATTTTCTAAAGAACTCATCCTCTAACATGACATAATTAATTGCCCTCTGTTTTACTGTTTTATCAGCCTTTTCACTAGGATTCGTTAGGAACCTTTTAATTGGTTCTGTCCAATCAACTGATATGGTGTTGTTCATTACTTCTACTGTTATTTCTTCTCTGTCGATGGATAAAGTATCTTTTTTGGACTCTGATTAATCTATCCTTTTGTCCTGCAAGGATCTTTACTCCAGAAGCAATTTGTGTCATTTCATTGACTTCACTATTTTTTATTCTAAATATATGTTGGAATTGTATATTGTCAAACTAAGAGATTAGATTTTTAACTCTTCTCCGTTGTAATTTCAACAATGGGTGTAAGCACTTATATTGTCATGTTATCTGTCGAATGACTAATTGAGAATCTCCTGTTACCAATAAATGCCTTATATTTAGGTCATATACAATTTCCAATCCAATAATTAAGGCCTCATACTTAGCCTGATTATTGGATAATATTTTGCTCTCATCTAACTGAAATGAAAATTATGATATCTTTTCTTCAAGAGATATGAGAACTACTCTTGCTCCTGCTCCCTTTTCATTTTTAGATCCATCAAATGACAACTTCCAGGGCTTTAAATCAATCATATGAAATTCAAAAGTGCCTTCTTCCAATTGTATAATTGGATTATCAGCCAGGAAATATGCTAAAGCTTGTCCTTTTACTGCCTTTTGAGAGACATACTGGAAACAATATTCCACTAAGGCTAATAACCACTTTCCTTGTTTACCTCTTAATATAGGTCTAGACAAGATATATTTAATTACATCTGTCTATATAATAATATGCACTGTCGATGGTAACATGTATTATCTTAATTTTATTGCAAGAAAGTACAAGACAATGCATAACTTTTCTATAGAAGTATACCTAATTTCACAGTCATTTAATCTCATGCTAAGGTAAAAATGGCTTGTTCATGACCCTCCTCATTATCTTGTGCTAACAGGCTGCCAATTGACTGACAACTTGCTGAAATGTATAATTTTAAAGGTTTGCCCCTAATAGGAGGCATTAACACAGGAGGTGTGGCCAATGACTATTTTAGAAGTTCAAATGCCTTTTTGATGTTCTTTATCCCATTTGAAATCTTTTTGGAATTTTAATTTTAATAAAGGTGAAAATGCAAAGGTTTTTCTTGATAGGTTAGATATAAATCTTCTTAGAAAATTAACATGTCCCAAGAATTGTTGCAATTCTTACTTGGTTGTTGGAGGTTGTGCTTCAATAATGGACTTTACTTTTTCTGTATCAACTTCTATTCCTTTATTATGTACGAGGAATCCTAAAAAATTACCCGTGCTAACCCCAAAAGCACATTTTAAAGCATTCATTTTTAATTGATATTTTCTCATTCTAAGTAATGTTTGCCTAAGATGATTTATATGATCATCAAACGTTTGTGATTTGATAACCGCATCATCAATGTATACTTCCATAATCTTTTCTATTAGATCATGAAAAATTGTATTCATTGTTCTTTGATATGTTGCTCCTGCATTTTTTATACCAAATATCATCACTACTCATTCAAATA
>NMUG010008336.1:0-11687 GCA_002855965.1 Monotropa hypopitys | reverse complement strand
ATAGGATTGGTTAGTGGGTTGACGAGCCGCTACTCCAACCTTGCCCTATCAGCATCACAAAACAAACATACTAATGGAATACCTTGGTTAGGATTCCGGCAATACTTTATAAGATGGAATACCTTCGCTAGGATTCTGGCACTATATCTCTTGTGGAACAAATGAAAGAAAGAGTAACTCACGCTCGTTGTACCCAAATATGAGTGGAATAACATATGCATACTTATATAGACTCTTGGTCTAGTTGTCCCTTGGATGATATTTGGTTATGTTGACTAGTTGGAGTCACATCATAGAAAACAGACTTGGACTTACCAAGGTAACGAGTATTGTGATAAGAATGGTGGGATATCCAGAACGTATTTGATTAGGGGTTTCGTGTTTTATCCGTATTCATGAAGTTAACGAATGGAAAGATAGAAAGAAATATCTCAAATATTCAATATGGTATATGAATCCAACACTTAACGATAACGATAGTTGGCGTGGTTCGCAAACGTAAGTTATGGTTAGAGATCTTGACACTGCGTTGGTTTGGGATCCTTAGTAGATCCTTCGAATTGCGGTACCTTAATAGTAAGGTTGGTTGAGTTGAGGTTAGATGCTACTTCGGTTGGACTTGGGATGTCATACCCTTTTTGTATTCACTTGAGGTTACGGTTTTGGTTAGACACACTTTGTTGGCGATATGTCTATGTCACTGTTACCTTGAGATAGGCTTACACTACGTGCACTTTAGTTTCTTTACTGTTCTCGTACTTTGTTTGTGGACACGTAGGCACGCACCGCATGTGCATGCTTGGTAGTAGTTAGGGGTTTTCTCACTGAGCTGTTATTTGCTCAGACCCTCTTTCTTTTCCTTTTTCTAGTCTGTGTTACAGGGCCAGACGGACTTAGTGACCTAGAGTTGGAGTCAGCTGCTGGGTTTTCTTGGACTCGGTCACCTCAGTTGTAGTGGCTTCTTTGTACAGGGTAGTGTAGATGCAGTATTTCAGTTACAGTTGTTATTCTTATATAGAATAGTTCAGTTGTACTTTCTTTTGTGTTGTACTTCAGTTTCAGTACTTTATGTCGTAGTTTCTTTACTTTGTACTTGTAGCACTTTCCGTTCACAGTAGCAGTTGTAGTAGGCTTGCTCTTGTACTTCTCTTCCGCTATCTACTTGTTGTACTTCCACTTTGTACTGTACTGTAATGTAATGAGAAACTAGACTGACTGTATCTGGATAGCAAGTAGATGTATCCCCTGTTTCTTATTTTAAATTGTATTTCAAAAACAATGGTTTGAAAATCCGGGGCGTGACAAGGGAAATGTCTGGGCCGAGCTAAAAATGAAAGACTCGAACTTAAATTACAATATTCGGCACCTTCATCCGGACGAGCTCGATCTGTCGTCTGGATGATCCCCATTGTCCGGATGGCCATCACTCCTGGTCCAGACGAGACCTCCTGAAGCATTTCCCCCGAACTTGCTGTTCTATCGTCCAGACGTTGGTTTCCCGTTGTCCGGACGAGCCCCCCTGAAATAAGCCCAAAACACTCCGAAACGCTACCGAACTTTCCTGACACAACCTCGGACATTTCTAAAGTGTTTTAGGCATCGAATAGCCATCATAAGACCACGTCGTGACCTTCCTTAAGGTCCCAAACGATTATAATGATCGAAGAACGATTAACGAACGATTAACTCTGACAAAACGCGAACAGAAATTCTAAAAATTGATTTATCAAATTTATTAGAACGAATGGAAAATCAATAAATTTTTCGGAGTATGACAGTAAGGTTTGATTACCACCCGTAGGGTAATCTTATTATTAGTGGAATCTTCATTATTGTAAAGGAGTGGATGTAGGTTAGGTCATGGACAAACTTAACTGAACTACTATATTTCTTGTGTTCTCTTGCCTTACTTTGCTTTGCACTTTTCTTATTGCCTTGTGGTTGTTTGTATTGTCTTGCTTGGTTGATTGCTTGCTTATTTCATTTTTGTTGAATTTCATATATATTTAAATCAAAAGTATTTTTGAATCCTCATTCTTGAAATAATCGCAAGCCAGAAATCTTAACCATTGTCGTATTACAATAATCAGGGTGTAACGTAAGGCGATTGAAATTGGCTCTTGAATTTCAATTCTACTTAATCTTGTCATCTAGATTATTTGGCTTCCGCACTTGTGTCCTAGTAATTTATCTTGAAAATAATTTTTAAATTGGATATATTTTTTATCCCTCCCCCTCATTGATTGCATAGTTTGTATATATTTAGGGTTGTTGTCATACCATTCTCGGGACCAACAACTCTCATTAACTTATTTGATTAATCTAACATAATAATATGCATGTTTAACTAAAACATGATCAAACTTGCAATAAATCTAAATGACATTAAATAATATGAAAAATAATTGGTTTTGCAAAAAGGTTAACTTGAAAATTTGATAGCCAAAATTCTCTAAGTATCCAGCAGAGTCGTCAGCTGTCGCGTTCCGAATTTACCCCGTGAGAAAAACTCTTTGTTTCCAGATTTTGAAAACTATGATGGTTTAATTAAATAGTTGCAACTTCATTTTAAAAAATAAGATTGATGATGATTTGAACTTGTCAAGACAAGCTTTCAATCCACTATTTATCTTTTATTTTTGGAGTCCACATATAGTTTAAGTGTGTCAAGTCGCTCTTAAGAAAAATCCATAGGAAATATTTTTGAAAAACATTCTTTGTTTTATTTTTAAAAATGACTCCTTATTTTAGGTCTGCGAAAATCAAAGTTGAGTTCAAAATTTTACTGTTAAGTAAAAAAGGTGTTAGGCACTCTGCATTACTCTTTCAATACTTATTTTTTAAAATTTACCTTTTTGAGAAAAACATAATTATTTTTCGACCAACATAGTAAAATGTAAAATAAAATTATGCGTTTGTTTTTTGGTTGCAAAATTTGGCGAAATATATTTAAAAGAATAAATTTGTCATGAACTTTTTGATTTAAAATGGAAAGAATTTTGGTACGTACAAAATACTTGTTTTATGACTTTTGCCATTTTTTGTTAGTTTTAACAAAAACATCCCAAAAGTATAAATAACATTCCAGCATTGTCGGCATACAATGTATACTTTTATTCAAAAAACATGGATTACTAAATTTCATTGATGCCGCAAATTCCAAAATTATAAAAACTATAGGCTAAACGATGCAAATTCATAGACACTTACAAAGCGAGAATACGAAGTCATGCTAGCACCTCCAAGTTGATCAAAATTACTGAATTGACCAGGTTTACAACTATATTACCAGAAGAACCAGATTTGCACCAAAATTAACGGAAGGACTAAATTTAAAAGATTTTTACCAGAAGGACCAGATTTGCACCAAACTACTAGGACAGATTTAAAAGGTTTTTACCAGAAGGATTGGATTTGCAACAAAATTACTATAATGATCGAATTTGCAACAAAATTACCGAAAGGATCAGATTTAAGGAAATTAGTACTGCGAATTTCAATGGATGTTCAAATAGCGAGTATGCTCAGCCTGATAATTGCCAAATGAATATTGGGTGATTCCAAAAATACTAACTCCGATATAAGTACAAGTACAGAGGATAAGTTGGCAAAACCAAACTTTTATTTTCTTCACTAGATTCAAACGATAGACATTTTACACCCTTTTTCTAATAACCTAAAAACGTCGACAATGCCAAATAAATATTGACTTTAGAATGTTGGAAATAAATTTATCATGACAACTTCTCGAATATGTTTTACAATAAGTAATCCTTCAAGTCGCGATATAGAAGTGATTTCGTGAACACAGTATTTGCTCCCACCAAATGAATGCAAATGGTTACAGCAAATCTGCCTTCAAGATAAAATGAAGTTCAACTAAAGTTCTTCCATCTACATGTGCACTTTAACAAAAATGAACTGGATATCGAATGAGCAAAAATGAGAACATGAGAACTATTGCGTTCTATTTTCTGGTGTAAAACAGAATGCAAAAAATGAATGCTTTTGAAATAGGAGAGAAGAGAGTATTGATATCTATATGTCCAAAATACTGAAGTACAATAGTGTATATACCACTTATACCCTTTCTGATATGGTACACACCCGTTCAATTTTGTTCATTGGATCAGACCCTACCGTCTAATCTGAACAGTCACATTGGTCCACTCTGAACCATCGCACCCCTGTTGTTTGATCGTGACCAATCATGATAGTTGCAATTGCAATCCTATGAACTAGTGCACCTGTTGGACTGGATTACACCTAACCAGAATCGGCATCTGACAAGTGTGCAACACACGACATCCACATCAGTGCCACCTTAGTGCCAACTCACAATAAGAAAAGATGCCTATTTAGTGTCTTGCATTAAGCACACACAACATCCACATCAGTGCCACCTTAGTGCCAACTCACAATAAGAAAAGATGCCTATTTAGTGTCTTGCATTAAGCACAAAGTGCGCCATCAAAGCGCCACAGCCCACGTGCACGCGCTTTGCCAATTTGGTATGAAGTAACATAAGGTTGCACCACACTAGATAATAAATCAAAGCATAAGGAATGCTCCTTAATACATACCCCTTCAACTTCTCTCATCTAACCAATGTGGAACAAAACCACCAACAAACAAAAGCATTACAAAGGAAATTAGAAAGTTTTATGGAAAATCCCAAAACATAGACCCATATTACTTTGAAAAACTCAGTCTCCCACCATTTTCGAAATAAGATGAAATATTCTCTATTCTCATTACAAGACTATACATATATAAATAGTGTCTTGCGACTTTAAGTATTCATTTAGTGGCACGTATCAAAGTTAGTCAAGTTCGTGTCTTTGAACTAGTAGTCCTATGTCGACCAACCGGACATGTGTCACACATACTCAAAATAATGCAAATGGACTGGATTAGTAGGAACAATTATTCAATAATCCAATCCAAGAATTAGCCCAATATAGGCAGAATATATATTCACTTCGAAATTAAAGAACAAAAATAGACAAGCAAAAAAGAAACTGCAAAAAGCAGAAAAAAACTCTTTCTTGGTGATCAGTTCCATGGACTGAGAGAACACTCCTCAGGCAATGTGGGGTACCTTTTTGTATCCTGACAATAATCATAAATAACAAGGTTCCTCCCAACCCAAGCAAAATCCAATTTCTGATCATCAGAGAGGTGCCAAGCACTGTATTGATCCCACCAGTTGTTTGTGGTGGTGGAAACACAAGCAGGAAAAGGCTCTACCCACTGGCAGGCATCGACGGTAAAATCCATGTAAGACGAAACAAATGGTGCGTAGGTCCAGTTTGTTTTATCGAGGCCGCCCCTCGTGGCCCATTGGTCTGCATTCCAAATGCTCGAGAACAGGTACATAGGTTTCTCGTTGGGGAAGAAGTTGTTGGCGTAGTTAGCATTTTTGTACACCCTTATCGGAACATTATCGACAAAGAACCTGTTTCAATATGCAAAGTGATTCAATGGAAGATTTCAAAAGAAGAAAAAAACTCACAACTTTAGCCACTGAGACGCTAAAATGGCCTATCTCAAATGCAGTATGTTTCGGCAACGTGGGATGGTGGAAGGCAAAAGGAACACAATCGAACAAAAGAAGGTAACTTCTCCTGCTTGATTGATCTTTCTCTATTTATCTATTCCTTTTTCTTTCCCAACACAAATCAGAGATCCGAACATTTCAAATACCCAATTATCCATCTAAATTAGTAGTATTGTTCAAAATTTTGCAGGTATCCATCTAAAATAGATAATCTATTTAGCCACAAACATCTCAATAAACAATTATCTCCAGCATTGATGGCTTCTGAACTAAGGCATGTGTTTGCATTAAATAATTAGCTAAAAACATTTCATTATTTTTTACACATTGACCCTAGATTCCTGCCATACATCTGGATGCTTCCTCAAACTTAATTTATTTTTTTTAGAAATTGTTCAATTATTTGTGCTGGCTTCTATTTATTGACGGGATCTGGATCATGCGTCTCAATTGCATCTCTCACTCAAATTACCATCTCATTCATCTTTTGTTGTAATGTCCTCACCACTAACCTTTGAATATGATGTTCAGTCCCAACGCTATGTTGCGTAACTCATGGACTGGGTATCAATTTTTAATAGCAACTTAAGAGCTGGAGAATAGTTCAACAAAAGAAAGCTGCAATGTAGAATTGATATTTCAAACAGAGGATTCCCAATTTAAGCACACAGAAGCGTCATGTGTATCCGCAAACTATGCAGAAAAAAATGCAGAAAGGCAAAATACCAAAACTTGCAACACCAAACCTGAACTCAAAACAGAAATCAGCAAAAGACTAGAAAAACCGGAACAGAAAAATGAAAGAACCACCAGAGGTCTATGATAACACAGTCTCCTTAAGACTCTTTAGCCACCCCAACCAGAGGTGCAAGGGGTTTTGAATAGCCAAAGCCTCTCAGGATACAGTCGGTGTACATGTGATTGCACCAGAACACACATGAGGTTGGACTATGTTCGGTGATAACTTACTCTCCGGGCTGAAGAACGATGCTCTTGAGGATGAAGTAAAAGGATGCTTTGCAGAACTATACTAACTATACTGGTAGGATATTTTAGGATGATTGAAGGAGGTCTGCCAATATATAGAAAGTGGGTGCATTATTTCTACACATTAAGAATAAGAAAACTACAGATAAATAATACATACTGAATGCATATGTAACTCTTCTGCAGCAACATGAAGAGTCACTGGGCATGGGTCACATGGATGGTCACGGGTTGGGTCACGTTCGCCAGCCCACAAGCAGATCAAGCCCACAAAGCAATTAAGCCCAATTAAAATTGCACTCAAAAGATATGTTCCGTGGCACGGGCATGGGCAGGCGGCGGCAGCGTGCGCGCGTGTGGGAAAATATTCGAAACACACCTCATCTTATTTTTTGTTTCGCCTTGTTGTGAATCTTAGTCTCACACTTTAATAAATATACCTGACACCCAACTCTCAACTTCCAATGTGGGATTAATTATTTTAATACTCGCTCACCATTGAAACACACAACTTTGAGTGTCAATTTCTCATTCATTAACTAATGAAATTTAATGATTTTTTTTATGTATTAAAACACTCACATAGGACTATTAATCCCCATAAATAAACATCTCAAATGATATCATATTTAATTAATAAATATTTAACAATTCCATTAAAAATTGGCTATAAACCAAATTTATCCAACAATCCCCCACATGAATATCCAAAGAAATGAACAAAACACCAAAAGGATTCGAAAAGAAAGAGAGAGAGAGAGAGAGAGAGAGAGAGAGAGTTCTTTTGAATCAGTCCTGCATAAAATAGGTAGCTTTTGGCTTTGAATCTTCTCTTGTGAAAGCCTATCGAGTATTACTGGCTGACCAGTGAAGGTAAGGTCTTGAACTGTTCTGCCGTTTGTGTAAAATGAGACAATAGACCACACACAGAACCTTTCCATACAACTCAGTTCTCACTGTTTGTGTTCAGTTTGGCATTGAACACATCGCCTAGTTCTACAAGAATTTTCTCAAGAATTTCGCCTTCCTAAATTCTCAAAGAAACGGTCCCACTCCATACTCACATAGGTGATCTCTTAACTCAAGTATATCAATACTTGGCATATCGATGCATAAAAGTCATTAAGAGCATAGCTCAACTTGAATCCGTTTTTATCACTGTTTGAATCATAGGAATGAGCAGAAGTGTAAACTCCTCAGTGACACCACTAGTTGTACAATATTTCGTTGTCCCTTTGAACCTTGATCTTGGAATCTCCAGTCAACTAGGTTGGGTTTCCATCAAGACATCTTTAATCGTTTTAGGCTTTAAGCTCATTCTCATCGATGCTTTAGCAACAAGCTCCCCGGTTAACCCTTTGGTTAGCGAATCCGAAATAGCCAATCGCTGAAAGGCTATCACAATTTATGCAAATTGCAGGCACATGCTTAGGCCATCTTGGAATATCTTCAAGGAATTGGCGAAGCCATTCTGCTTCCTCTGTAGCTTTATCTAAAGCAATGAATTCCGATTTCATGGTAGACCTTGTTATGCAAGTCTGTTTGAATGATTTCCAGGAAACGGCTGCACCACCGAGTGTAAGAACATAACCACTAGTGGATTTGGAATCTTTCGTATCAAAAACCAATTTGCAAAAGGCTTTATATAGAAATATGGTATTCATTATGAGGAGACTTTTGCCTTGTTGCTCGCCTCACCTTTGTTCGGAATTTGCTTGTTGTTGTCACAGCTTACAAGTGGGATCTCCATCAGATGCATGGCACCAATGCTTTTACAAATGGTGATCTTACTGAAGAGGTTTACATGCAACCACCTCTTAGTTATTGAGATAACCCGTCCCAGACGACGATTAGGGACCGGTCTATGCATCTAGTAGGGCTTTAGGACCAAGTTAGCAAAGGTTAAAACCTAATTTCTTGGCTAATTGTCCCTAAAATTAGTATTAGATCCAATTAACATGATTGAAACCTAAACTATAAGGTTAAACCCATAAGTATGGTTTTTAAGAGTTTTAGGGGGCAATGTGAAAGAAACGGAAAGTTTGTGCAGGACTAGAGTTTGTTTTTAGTTATGGAGATTGATGAGTTAGTTCTATGCAAATAAATAGACTCTAAAAGACTTCTAGAAGTATCTTAGGCGTGTGTTAGTATAATAGAGGCCTTAATTTTGAGTTTTACACACAAATGTGTAATTGCTAAAAGTCTAGGGGTTCAATTGGAAGAAGTGATATGTTGTATCCTTAATGCACAATATAGCATTAGTCTAGGGGTTAAATTTAGAGAGAGGGGAAGCCCAAAGGCCTCAATAGGCGTGGGAATCTCATAGGTCTTGCATAGAGACCCATTTGTGGTCATGTTCATTCTTGGGAGGTGGAAGGACACAATGTTTAGCTTTAATTAAACTATATGGCACTTAAAGTGATACATGTATCCATTTTAACTCCACCACCCCAACTTGAACGATCTACCCTCTCTCCCTCTGTAAAATTCTGAGATTATAGTCCTAAGTCTCAAGTAGAAGAATAAGAAGCAAGACCCCAAGAAAGAAGAAGGAAGAAGATCGCCACACCGGTAGCACTACCGCATAAACCCTTTTCCGTAGATGCTTAGTAGTCTTGGGACAAGGTAATTTCTATCCTTTTGGGTTGCTGAACCAGGTCCGGGCTGTGACATAAAAGTGGTATCAGAGCATGGTTAAGAAAATATTTTCCTAAAATTATTTTTGAAGAAAAATAAAAACCCCAGAGTTAGGATGCTATGTGTACTAGCTACTAGAGATACTATTTATGTAATGATATTCTAGTAGTCGCCTAGTCATTGACAGCCAAGTTGCTTGTCGTGACTATAGACCAAGTATGTTTTAAGGTATTTGAATGATTGACTGATATCATGCTATTAAGACTTATGTGATATACCTCATAAGAAGAAGTGAGATGACCCAACCCTAAGAAGAATTACAGTTAATTAATAATCTATAACCCCGGTATCAAGACCCGACATATGTAATCGGTGAGATCAAGGGTGAGGATAGCAACTAGATTCAGATAGTAGTACATGCAGACATGATATAGTAAGTTATAAAGAGCTAGAACATTAAGACAAGCTAGAAAGTTAGATTAGTAATGAAGAAATTGATATATGGTAACTATATGAGCTAAGTTACGCTAAGTCTGAATGTTAGAGATAAGCTAAGAAGAGACAAGTATACAGAAAGCAGTATTACGTAGTAGAAGTATAGTAACCAACGATCCATATTTCCAGATTTATTCCCTTGAGTCGAATATTCATTCTAAAAAAATCATTCTGATTATTTTAGATCTCAATTTTAATGTTTGTCTTCGAGACTTAAATTTGATCGAAAGTATTCTTTTCTCAATGATTGTATAGGGTATAGACTTAAAGTACATCTGGCCAATGTCACTTTCAGTCGACTATCCAATCGATTCCTTGTGAATTCTTGAAATCTCAGAAGTTGTATATTGAAATCTTTGTCAAGTGACTGGATCTAGTTGGAGGATTGAAGTACATCTAACTAATGTTACTTCAAGGCAATCACTAGTGAAGTTCGCTATTTGAGTATGCTACATTTGTTTTTTGAAATCCTATTCAGGTGGTTAGACTATAGATGATGACGTGGGGTACATCTAGTCAATGTTACCACATGTTAAGTAACCAGTTTAATCACTATTCCTATCTTCATATCTCTAAAGATACTTGCTATCATGTTAACTCCTTATGTCTGTGGATTCTTCGAACCCTACAAGTAGTAGCAATGTATGAGTGTTGAGTAATCTCTATCACACGACCATAGTACAAGTTAGTTATGTTCATTTGGAGGACCAAATGTCTTAAGGAGGGAAGGATGATACAACCCGTCCCAAGCGACGATTAGGGACCGGTCTATGCATCAAGTAGGGCTTTAGGACCAAGTTAGCAAAGGTTAAAACCTAATTTCTTTGCTAATTGTCCCTAAAATTAGTATTAGACCCAATTAACATGATTGAAACCTAAACTATAAGGTTAAACCCATAAGTATGGTTTTTAAGAGTTTTAGGGGGCAATGTGAAAGAAACGGAAAGTTTGTGAAGGACTAGAGTTTGTTTTTAGTTATGGAGATTGATAAGTTAGTTCTATGCAAATAAATAGACTCCAAAAGACTTCTAGAAGTATCTTAGGCGTGGGTTAGTATAATAGAGGCCTTAATTCTGAGTTTTACACACAAATGTGTAATTGCTAAAAGTCTAGGGGTTCAATTGGAAGAAGTGATATGTTGTATCCTTAATGCACAACATAGCATTAGTCTAGGGGTTAAATTTAGAGAGAGGGGAAGCCCAAAGGCCTCAATAGGCGTGGGAATCTCATAGGTCTTGCATAGAGACCCATTTGTGGTCATGTTAATTCTTGGGAGGTGGAAGGACACAATGTTTAGCTTTAATTAAACTATATGGCACTTAAAGTGATACATGCATCCATTTTAACTCCACCACCCCAACTTGAACGACCTACCCTCTCTCCCTCTCTAAAATTCTGAGATTATAGTCCTTCTAAGTCTCCAGTAGAAGAATAAGAAGCAAGACCCCAAGAAAGAAGCAAGAAGAAGGAAGAAGATCGCCACACCGGTAGCACTACCGCATAAACCATTTTTCGTATATGCTTAGTAGTCTTGGGACAAGGTAATTTCTATCCTTTTGGGCTGCTAAACCAGGTCCAGGCTGTGACAGTTATCCTTATTCTACCAATCAAGTTTGTCGTCTCTTGCCAATACTGCTCAAGAATTCATATGGCTCTGTTGGTTATTGAAAGATATAGGTGTAAGTCAACCTACTGCCACCATGCTTCATTGTGACAATCGCAGTGCCATTCAGATTGCTCACAATCAGTGTTTGAAAAGGCGCGCCTAGGCGAGCGCCTAGGCGAGAGGCGAGCCTAGGAGAGGTGGTGTCGCCTCGGTGGGTGGAGGCGAGGCGAGGTGGGCGGAGGCGAGGGGTAGGCGCGAGGCGAGGTCGCCTAGGCGAGAGGCGCGAGGCGATCGCCTTTCTCGCCTCACGTTGGTTCGATTCAAATTCACTTAAAACATAAAAATCGAACTCGATTTGTTCTCTGCTCTCTCCCCGACTGCTCTCTCTCTCTCCCCGACTGC
>NMUG010008335.1:0-11688 GCA_002855965.1 Monotropa hypopitys | reverse complement strand
ACAGCTGATCTGTAAGGTTTCTCTTTTTCTGTTTAAGTATCAATTGATGGAATATTGATATGTTGTTATCACACAAAGGCCTTAGTCGCATGCTATGATGTTTCATGAGATTATTTTTGGTGATTTATTGATGCAAATGAGGAAAGTGGGGAAACACTAAAGAAAGTGGATGAAACACCGAGGAAACATGTGGGGAATCATGAGGCAAGTGGGGAAACACGAGGAAAGCTATATAATGTGTTTTATGTTTCTGTTGGCTATTAAGAATCTGCTATCTATTTCTGTTTCTGGTTGTCCGTGCTGTACCACATACCATCTGTTTCTGCTTCTGATTGTCTGTTAATGTATCATATGTTTCTGATCATCGTTGAAACATTCTGTTAGTGGTTGTTGTATTACCAAGTTTCAAGCACATATTGAATGTTTGGTATCTGTTCAGTACTTTTGTTTATTTCAATATTTTCTATAGCTTACACTACTCTTGGATTTTTCTTTGTATGGGCATTGAGGGATCCAGATTCGGAATAGCTGGGAGTGGTTCACTACAGTCTTGGAGGTTGCAGTTTGAGGAGCTGATAGTAGTCTGTTAGTGTTGTACTTTTCTTTGATTTTTGGGTTGCTACTTTATAGTACGATGTCTGTATATGTCAGTTGACTTTACTTTTGGGTTTCACACTAGAGTTTGACCTTGTTGTTGTTTTCTGTAGATTATCACATCTAGTGGTTGTTGTTCTGTTTCTAAATTTTGTAATTTAAATAATTGTATCGTCTAATAGATTTTGGAAATTTTCTGTTATTTTACGTGGACGTGTCCGCTAAACATTTAATTGTTAAATGCAGAGCGAGGCGTGACAATAGTTCCTCTCATAGTTGTGGTGGTCCTTCTGATCGGTGTGGCCGTCGTAAGGGAAGTGATGGATGCAGTACTAAGAACTACACTCATTGTGGACAGACAAATCACACTGTTGAGTTCTATTGGAAATATAGGTGTCAAATGGGCCGGGCCGACACGACAGGGCACATGCACGACATGACACAATTATAGCCCGACACGACACAACACGGTAGTGCGCGGGCACGCCACTTATAAGCGAGACATGACACGTTACGTGCACGGTCTTGCACTATAACACGTTATGATACAGTCTTAATGGACACGAGGCATAATACGAGCACGGAAGTGGGAGGGCCTGACATGGCACAACACGGTAAAGTAATGATTGAATCGGTAAAATATTTAATCCCAATAGTTTAGATTGAGTATTTAAAAAATTAAGTTGATAGCTACCTTTGAAATCTATACAACATACTTACTTAAGTATGAACCTAGATATTGATCTATAGATTATTATACAGTAACAATTTGACCCCAACACTATCACAACGATTGAAACTGTTCAATTTATTTTGTTCACTATTTTAATCATTATCTTAAATTTTTGGATCAATCGGACTTCGAAAGCCATTCATCGGAACACAGATGCATCATTAGAATGATATTTATTTGGTGGGATCCGTTTATGCATCATTGATGGTCAGACACAAATGATCCGATCTGCTCATTACACTTAGAATTATAAATTAAACGATCTCATAAAAAATTAGCTTAATAAGATTGACGTAGGTGTTTGATCGAATACAAATTCTAAGCATTTATACTTAATATACGGTAATTATACTAATATACTTACCTTACCAAAAATTATATATACTAACCTAACGTATATTAAATTATATTTGCCAAAAAAAGTACACATTGTAAGTAAATTTTTTTTTCAAATTAAAAAAATTAATGGTGTCGTGTTGTCTCGTTTATTTAATAATATATTACCAATGTCATGATGTATACATGAGTTGGCACAACATTGCTAACTGGGCTAGCACAACACCGTTAAACGGGTTGTCATGACATGATAAAGTAAATAGAAAAGCACAACACGGCACGATTAAGTAAATGCATGACACGACATGATACAATTTTAAAAAGACACGACAGGACACTACACACTAAGTAAATATTAAGGCACGCCACGACACGCCACGATTAAATAAATGGACCGACACAGTATGACACGATTTTTAAAAGCACGACACAAACACATCACGATAAAATAAATGGACCTATACGACACGCTTTAAAAAGCACGACACGCTTCATAAAAGCACGACACAACATGATTAAGTAAATGGGCCACAAAGGTACGGAACATGCACGACACGACACGATAATAAATGCACCAGGACAGCACAACATGACACGTTTGACACCCCTAATTGAAAACTTTATGGCAAGCTAGCTTTGGCCAATCAGGCTACATTTGAGTGGCGAACGTCTGAGTCTGTTGCCTCTGATCAAATAATCATCTCTAACTCTAAGTCAGAGTATGATTCTATGCTTCAACGGGCACATGCATCTTCTTCCACTGCCATTTTAGTTTTTTCACGTAACATGTGTCTTCACTTTTCGTCCCATAATCCATAGATTCTAGATCTTGGTGCCTCCGATCATATGACAAGTGTTTTGTCTCTTCTAAACAACCCTTCCGTTCCTTCTTTTGTTACTAGTTCTAATGCTCTACTAAAACTTGTGTTCATGACATTGACCCATTTTGCTTTTGGTCTAATTTTTCCCTCTTATACTTGCCCCAATTTCCGTTTGATTTGATTTCCATTCAAAAACTTACTCACACCTTCAAGTGTTATATAATTTTTTTTCCATCTCATTGTGAATTTTAGTGTTTCCTTTCCTTCACCTATTGATTCACTTAGTTTGGAACCTTTTATGTTATTACGTGATGATGTTTGGGGACCATCTAGCACTACTGGTTTATGTTTTGTTACTTTTATTCATCATTTTTCTTGTTTAACCTCGATATATATCCTTAAAAGATTGTTCTTAGTTATTTTTTTTCATCCTTCTATGCTGAAGTGGTAAATCAATTTGATGTCAAATTACTTATATTACGAGCTGATAATTCCCAAGAATACACTTCTCATCAGTTTCAACTATTTCTTGAGTCTTGTGGCATTATCCATCTAACATTTTGTGTCATAACTACCCAATAAAATGGGGATTCTTAAAGGAAAAATAGGTCAGTTCTTGCAATAGCTCGTGCACTCATGATTCATATGCATGTTCCAAAATTTTTTTGGGATGCTATTCTCACCGCCACTTATCTTTTAAATAGAACATCTTTTAGGATTTTAAAAGTAATCTCCTTTTCGAGTCACATTTCCTGACAAGGATCTCTTTCCTCTCCCATCCAATTTTTTTGGACGTGTTTCATTTGTTCATAACTTGTCTCCTGGTTAGGATAAACTTGATCATCGTTCTTATAAATGTATCATTCTTGGTTACCCCCGGAGCCAAAAATGATACAGGTGTTATAGCTACTCGTTACGTGAACACTTTGTTAGTGCAGACGTGATATTATTTGAGATAATTTCATATTATTCTCTAGAAGTTCATTAGATATACGAACCCATGTTTGCTAATCATGTTCGTCCAACTTGTATTCATGAGATTGCTACCACCTCTCTTCCAACACATCCACCTCGACCACATATTAAGCAAATCTATGTTTGTCGCTCTTCCACTGTCGCTCCAACCGTTGCTCTTGTATGTACTCCTTTACCCACACCATCTTATCCATCGCATGCGGACCTGGATTCACCTACTTCAACTCTCGATTTTCCTATTTCTTTGAGAAAGGGTACACATTCTTACACTTCTCATCCTACTCTCCAACTCTTGATTTTCCTATTGCTTTGAGAAAGGGTACACATTCTTACACTTCTCATCCTACTCTGTGTCATATTATCATTTATCTCCCTTTTTTGAGCTATCTATGTTTCTCTCCTTTATTGTTGTTCCCATGTTTTACTAGGAAGCTCTTTCTTATCTTGGATGGTGTTTTGGTATGGAAGAAGAGAGCACACCCTACAATTGAATCATACATGGACTTTTATTTCTAAGATCTCTAGGGCCTATATTGTTGATTGTCGTTGGGTCTTTACTATCAAACAAAATTTGTACGATACTATTGATTGTCTCAAAGCTTGTCTTGTTACCAAATGATTCATTCAAACCTATGGTCTTGATTAAAGTTAGACCTTTTTTCGGTTTCCAAATTGAGTTTTGTTTGGATTATTATTTCTCTTGTGGAAAATCTCGATTGTCCACTCTATAAACTTGATGTCAAAAATTCTTTTCTTCATGGGGATTTATCAGAAACAGTTCAATGGCTCAATTGCCTTGTTTTGAACCCAAGGGAGAGTATGTCATCTTCACAAATGTATATATGACCTCAAATAGTCTCCCAGAGCTTGGTTTGATAAGCTGAACAATTCTATTTTTCTTATGGTATGACGCAAAGTCAGGTTGATCACTCAGTGTTCTTTAAACACACCAATAAAGGAATTGTCATCCTGGTTGTGTATGTGGATGATATTGTCATCTTTGGTAGCGATAGCCATGAAGTGCATACTTTGATTCATCATTTTGGTTGTAGCTTTCTCACTGCAGATTTCGGAAAACTTCTACATTTTCTTGGAATTAAGGTTGCTCAATCTATAGCATGCATCAGTTTATCACAAAGTAAGTACACTCTCAATCTCTTGAAGGACACAAGTTATCTTGGAATGTATCGAAGACTTGTAGGTAAACTTATTTATTTTACTATTACTCAACCTGATATCTCCTAATACCATTATTAGTCAATTCATGACACATCATCGAGTTCCCCATATGGAGGCTGTTATTCGCATCCTAAAATATGTGGACTTCCGTAAGTCATCTTGACATCTTTAGATTGAAGGATATACAGATGCGTATTGGACAAGATCTCGTGTTGATTGATGATATACTCTGACTATATTGCACTTTTATAGGTTCCAATCTTGTAACCTGGAAGAGCAATAAACAATCAGTTATGACATGGTCTTGTGCTAAAGCAAAGTATAGAGCAATGATTCATACGACTTGTGAGTTGACCTTGCTACATTCTTTTATAGGAATCTGGCATTCAAGTAAATGGTCCTACTCCTCTTTACTGTGACAATCAGTCATCCATCCATATATCTAATAATTCCATCTTTCATGGGAGAATCAAACACATTGAGGTTAATTGTCATTTCATTCGGTCAAAAGTAGAATCAAAAGAAATTATCACTCCCTTCCCCCATTCAATCTCTTAACTTGCAGATAATTTCACCAAGGCTCTTCCCAAGACTGGCATTGATTCCGTTTGTCGCAAGATGGGTGTACGTGTTGTATATTCCACTTTGAGGGGGAGTGTTGTTTGTAATCATTTATTATTTGTAATCAATTATTGTAATTAGGAATGGTCTTATGAACGTAACACGAAGGGTGCATAATTAGGGATTTAATTAGGTTAGAGATTTGGTTTGGATTTAATTTGATCTTGTTTACGTTCTGAGTTTTTTTCCTTAGTTATGTTGTAACTCAGTCTATAAATTGTGGCCTCCATAGAGAGAAGAATATATTGACTTCTATCTTCCATCAATCTTTCCATATATATACTGAAACTGTAGTGCACATTATAGCTTCGAAATAAAACTCATCCTTTGAATTTAAATCATTAACGGCCGTTGATTATCTCTTTAATAAAAAAAGGATGACCCAGTGTACGAAGCTCCCGCATATACAGGGTATGAGAAATGATTGATGTAAGCAGCCTTACCCCTCCCTGCAAACAGAGAGTGTTTTTGTGAATCGAACCCACGACCTACAAGCCACAATGGGGTAGCTTTTCCGCTACACTGAGTTCACCCCACTCCTTTCTCTTAACCATGGATTTGGAGGCATTAAGGAGCTCTTTGACTGCGTTTCTCCTTTTCTACAAACAACCACCCATGAGGTCAATGATAGAATTGTTCATTTTGTTTACTTTCCTCTCTTGTTTGACACTTCTATGAATTAAATTTGTTATTGGTAATGTGATTGTTATTGTTATTAGATTAATTTAGTAAACGTATAAATCCGTGAACAATCGAAATGACTTGTTACTGTTTAACTGTGTATGCTTGATGCATCAATGATCATCATGTTTATCTTTAAAAGTGTAGTAAATAATCTTGTTAACTGTGTCAACACGACATGTATTGGGTTAGTGTCAAAGCATGCGGCATGTTTAGGTAGATAGGATAGGTGCTTTGACATGAATTCGTCTTGAGAGTAAATATAGAATGAGACAACCCGAGTACGACATGACATGACACGATGAACACCCCTAGCTATTTGTGACTTGCAATTATGATTTCACCGTTTTCTTATCTAGACTGGTTGTTCCCTTGGTCCTAATGTACCTGATTTCTTTCTATTCAAGAAAGTTTCTTGTTGCTGATAAACGAGGTTTGTGCTGAATGTTGTGACAGACCATAGAGACCAGGATCAAACTTGCCTTTGCCCTTGCAAGGCAGTGGTTTGGTGTATATATCACTCCTGAGGAGCCTAATGATGGTAAGCTGGTACAAGGCTATTGTGACATTTCTTTGATCTGGAATGTTTTGTAATTTGATTTTTGCTACTTGTCCTAACATGGATTATCTCAATGCTTATTGGTACTAGAGTGGTTATTGGATGGTCTTGCCGGGTTTCTGACTGATTCATTTATTAAGCGATTTCTGGGTAACAACGAAGCACGCTATCGGCGATACAAGGTATGTATTTTTAGTGAAGGATATTTCCAGTTCTTTCTTTTATATATCTAATTTAGAGAATAAGGAGTCTATGATAATTCGTGTTAAGTTCCCTTTGAAGTTGAGTCAAAGGGATTATTACTGCACTCATATCATGTTCCGTCCCACCCTGGAGGGTAGCCCTAATGGTCTCGCCTACATGTGATGCAACAATTATAAACCAATTATTCATCTTCCAACTAAACAACCATAATTTGATTAATATGAGACATCGACAACAATATATTCAACTTCAAATTTTAAACATCATCTCATAGATTCCCAACAAACTAAACATTTTAAAACATTGAATAAACTCGCAGCGGGAAGTAAACAAAGTTTAACAACCTAATTACAATGGATGAAAGTTGTATAATTACAACCTACAACTATCAATGCTAATCCTGCAAAAATGGAATTCGGAACGGATTCCAAGAGTGTTCATTAGACATACTATGATTCAATTAAACGATAAGCATTTAAACAATCTCATCCATAATCATTTGTGAATAATGATTATAGCCGATGTTTGCCTTATATGGTCGTTGGGTCTTTATGGTCGATGTTACGGCTAGGTCAATGCATGTGTATCTATGATATACATAAGTCGATTTGGGTGGAGATCCCTTAGCCGGTGATATATACATATACAGTGGGCTTCCAGTTAGGGATCCCGGATTTTGCTTACGGTCTAAAGCACTATTTTGAAGTCAAATTTTCATGATCCGAATCGTTCAATATCTTTAAAACGTGTTTGATAAGGGTACTCGCGAGAAACACTAAAAAAACTAACCGGGAAGGGCTTCATCTGGACAGTTTTTTCATGAGTCTATAATGAACAGTCTGTATAAAACTTGCTCGGATGAAGGCCTTCCCGATCATATTTTGACCATTTTTTTCCAGGGACCCTAAAAATACCTTCTAAACACATTGAACGGTTCAGATTGTGAAAATTTGTCCGGGAAGTGGCTTAAAAAGCTTGGTACGGACCATAACAAAATGTGGGATCTTTGACTGGAAGTGAACTGTAATTAATTAAATTTCACGGTAGTGCCGTAGTATATCGATATGTACCTTACATATCGATTCTTTCATTTTGGTCTGCATCTACCCTAAGTCATTTCAGTATGTCATCCACATACCCCAGCCCCCAACATTTCGGTATGTTGATCCCAACATATCGCTATGTTACTGGTTCACAGAGAACCCAAATTCTAACATCACCATTTTATCTTCTTCTCTTCCATACGCATATACTCTGATTTTCCATCTCAATCTCATAAAAATCAAACTAAAATCACGAATACATGCATGTATACACTATCTCCTTCCTAAAAATCAACTAAAACACGACTTCATGATTTCAAAACCCAATTTCTCCATTCTTCAACCAAAATCTAAAATTTCTGAAATTAAAAGGAAAATTAGATGATTACTTACTGATTTGAGAGAAGAAAACCATTCTCTTTAATTCTTCCAGCTTCCTTTGAGTTTTCCCCCAAGATTCAATTCAATTCTTCCCTCTCAAACTCATTTCACACCTTCTTTCTTTCTCTGACTCTCTCTGTGTTTCTGTGTGTTTTCTAAATATTGTGCACGTGTTCTGTAGTTTTGTGTGTTAAAATTGGTACCTGGCAGAAATTAACAATCCACCGACTGACTTTAACACCTTAGACATCTCACATATCGATATATGTTCCTCAAGACCTATACCAAAATAGAACAAGTATGTTTCAAGCCTTAACATAGTCAATGCCCCAACATTTTGATATACACAGCCTTTCCTTCCCATATATTAGTATGCCCAGGTCACCCCAGCCAAAAGTCCAGATAGTTAACATTTTCCATTTCGGTATGATTGCACCCACATACCGATATGTGTAGACATTCCAGCCAAAACTCCAGAGAGCTAACATTAAACATTTTGGTATTCCCTCTTCTATATATCGATATCTAATCTTCAAAGAACAAGTTTTCCAAATTTAATAATTTTATTCAAAACTCTATCAAATCATCCCAACTTGTTTTCAACTTATCAAAAATCATTGTAACATGATTTATTCTCATCCAAAATCATTCTGAACTCATCTTATCATTATTATCATGATTTATCACATACAAAGCATGACATATTTATGCATAAATTGAAATTAAATACTGAATTAAATATATTAAACTCAGGGGTGCTACATATCATGTAATGGTCTTCCCTAGGGGAGACCTTAGCGTCTTAGTTGTGTTCCCCCAGCGTAGATACTCTAGTTGGAGTCTCCCAAATCATCTCTATTATTATAGTATAGTGATTTTGAGGACAATAAATGAATTTCGTAAATAATTGTCGCAGAGTCTATGCCAATATTTTTTTGCAGGATTAGCAACTGCTATAACACCTATTCCTTCACATAATTTGCATTCCAATTTGAACCATGAAGTGTTGGTGGTATAATCCTTTGTGGTTGAAAGTGTACAGCGAGCTTTCAGTACATCGTAATCCGATTATGTTAGGTTATGATTAAGAGAGATGTAATCCTTGTTTTTTTGGAAATCCTTTTATCTAAATTGTTCGTTTTTAATTTCCACTTGCTAATTTGCTAAGAGAACGGATAATATCTTATCTTTCCCGGCGCCTATTCATAGAATAAGTACTGCTGAATTTCCAGAATTCTCTGCTTTGTCTTCTATTGGTAGGATGTGTTGATATCCCATTGCAAAATCGAAATGAAATTCCCTTCATGTGTTATGGTGTTGTCGAAGATCATATTATTTAATAAATTGCAGAATTTTAAGAGAATGACACAGTGTTCACTATGAATCATGTTTGGACTTTCCCTGCCTAAAAGCTGATTGTCACCTTCTTTTGTTTTAAATTATGAAAGTCTAAATCAGCAGCCTTAGTGGCTGTTCCCACATCTGTTAACCTCACATTTGTGGCCCCACACAAGTGAGAGGGATTGTTGTGAACTTCCAGTAGCTGAGGCTGCCTTTTGTGCATCCATCATTCTTTTCTAAATATTTAGACGTTGAAAACTGCTGCCCTGCATTGAGATTTGAGAGAGGGATTGTGACACCCCCTTCCCCTTGAACTGCAGGCAAATTGTGCTGTTTGCAGAGCTGATGATAGTGGTGCAACTGCTTTAGGCTACTCTGCTTCTTCTAAGGATTTGTATGGAACCCACTGTATTGGTTTATTTGGCAAAATACGATCTTGGAAGTCTGTAAGTTGATATTTATCATTTTGTTGATTGTTAATGTCTTTTATTGTCTTCCATTGTGACCTTTTGATGCATAATAGGTGGCAGTCCTTCAAATGCTGGAAAAGCAAATGGGACCTGAGTCCTTCCGTAAAGTAAGAGTCCCCTTCTGTTGTACATGTTTGGTGATTTCTAGAGTTGAGAAGGGTTTTAGAAGTTATTGCACGTTGCTTTCACTATTCTTTTCTCTTAGTTCCATAAATTTCCGTCATCCTTTTCTGGACATTACTAGTATCATGACTTCAATTTGTTATTCTTGATACGTATGATGTATTTCTCAGTTAGTTTTTCATTTTGATTTTGGATGTTGTTGATTGCATTTAGGACCTATGATAAATTGACTCGGTTGTGGATGTTGGGTGGGGGCGTGTCTAAGCATAGGATTTACCAATTTGCAGTGTCCATGCATGTTTATCAAATGCGTACTGAGGTGCACAGGCACAAGGTGCATCGAGGAGCACATTAAATAAGCTTAAAAATTGTCTGTTCTTGGCATAATAGACGGTCCATAATACTTTTTGAAAAGCCAGTTGTGTGCCATTGGTGTAGCTGTGCAATCAAGTATCACTACATGAACCATAGTTATTTGGGGTGCGAGGCGCACCGAGGCACAAATGGCCTGTTGGGGTCTAGGCGCGAGGCGCGAGACGAGGCACGCGCCTTATTGATGCGAGGCGCAATAAGGCAAGAAAAAATAATAATAAATAGCATCCACCAATATTTTAAATTTTTAGCACCGAGACAATAAATCAAATGTCAAATTCAATAAAAGCACAAACATTCAATGTTTAAAATAGAAATAAATTAACCAATTCCTACTTGCACTTTCAACCATCATAAACTAATCATCATCAAAGTCAATAGTAACTAAATCCACATCTTCTTCCTCCTTATCCATCGACATCCTCTTCTTTTTCTGTCTCCTCATAATTCACATCTTCGTCATCCAATTGAACTACTTTTGATGTTAAACCTTTTGATCGTGCACTAGATTGAAGGTTTTACCAAATCCTACCTCCATTTGCAAATAGTTCACTTTCCTAGCACTTCCCACTTGGAGACAAGGGTACACCTCTTGCAATGAGGGTACACAGTATATGTGGGTCATGCCCGATGTTACCACCAAATCCACCTATATGAGTAGCAAGGTGGTAAAACATGAGTTCCAGGTCCAAAGAATTTTACTTTTTAACATGATTGCTGAATTCTATTCTATGAATGGTTAGCACTTAGGCCATATAAATGAGAGTACATTACATTTGAAGTGAGATAAAACTTGAACATTATGTTTACTGCTCCTAGTATGGCAAAGGTGGACTTGCATTTATCGAACACTTGGTGAACTTTTATCAAACACTTGATGAACAATGTGTTTTACTTGGTTAATTGGGACATTTATCAAACACTTGGTGAATACAGGAGTTCATCCAAACAAAGAATACCACTTGCAATAAGAACTTAGATCTAACCAACACAAAAAATGTGATACCACTCCTGGTTCAGTAAACAATAAATCAAAATGCATTAACCAATCATGTGAACCAGCGAATTTGTCAAAACACAGTAATTAAAATGCAGTAACCAGGCGTAGTAAATCAAAACACAGAAAATGGGATACCACTCCCATCATAATTGGCTGGAAGTTTCACCTCCTAACCAGATCTCCTTCAACCTGACCGATTCGAACCAGCGAGTTCGTCATCGCCAATCTCTAAGCATTGAGTCAGTTCGATGGAAA
>NMUG010008334.1:0-11687 GCA_002855965.1 Monotropa hypopitys | reverse complement strand
TAATAGCCCCATAATGAGGGAAGAGGTCCGGATTGGTCCGGACAAATAAGATGAGAATTTGGAGCTATAGGGTTGATGACAGGTTATAACCAAGCCGAAGCCCGCGCCTGCCGGAGCCACGGTCTTCAATGCAGCGACCCGACCAAGCTAGACGGTCGGTCTTGAGAGATGGATAAACAATCCAGAGCCATAGGATGGATGGTCAGGTTATAACCAAGTCCGAAGCTTGCACCTGCCGAAGCCATAGGATGGACGGACATCATAATCCAGAGCCACAAGGTGGCTAGAAAGTTCAAATCCATGGGGTGGTCGACAGGTTATAACCAAGCCCGAAGCTTGCGGCTGCTGGAGCCACGGTCTTGAGTTTAGCAACCCAGACGGTCGGTCTTGAGAGATAGATGAACAATCCAGAGCCATAGAATGGACGATCAGGTTATAACCAAGCCCGAAGCTTATGCCTGCTGGAGCCATAGGATGGACAGACATCATAATCCAGAGCCATAAGGTGGCTAGAAAGTTCAGAGCCATGGGGTGGTCGGTAGGTTATAACCAAGCCCGAAGCTTGCGCCTGCCAGAGCCACGGTCTTGAGTACAGCGACCCAGCAAAGCCAGACGACCGGACTTGAGAGATGGATGAACAATCTAAAGCCATAGGATAGACGGTCAGGTTATAACCAAGCCCGAAGCTTGCGCCTGCCAGAGTCATAGGATGGACGAACATCATAATCCAGAGCCAAAAGGTGGCTAGAAAGTTCAAAGCCATGGGGTGGTCGACAGGTTATAACCAAGCCCGAAGTTTGCACCTGCCGGAGTCACGATCTTGAGTGCAGCGACCCGGCAAAGCCAGACGATCGATCTTGAGAGATGGATGAACAATCCATAGCCATAGGATGGACGGTCAGGTTATAACTAAGCCCGAAGCTTACACCTACCGGAGCCATAGGATGGACAGACATCATAATCCGGAGCCATAAGGTGGCTAGAAAGTTTAGAGCCATGGAGTGGTCGGTAGGTTATAACCAAGCACGAAGCTTGCGCCTGTCGGAGCCACGGTCTTGAGTGCAGCGACCCGACAAAGCCAGACGGTCGGTCTTGAGAGATGAATGAACAATCCAGAGCCATAGGATGGACGATCAGGTTATAACCAAGCCCGAAGCTTGCGCCTGACGGAGCCATAGGATGGACGTGTCACGCCCCATCCCTGATAACTATAAAGCCAGCTATTAAGAGATGACATGTGTCACAACATCTACTAAACACAAACCACTACACGACAACTGAAAAAATACTCCACATATCTGATTATAAATCTCAGATGATACAGACTCTAATATAGACTCAAGAAATAAAAACAACTCTCTGGTCAACATGACCGATAAAACTCAACTCAATACACTGAACAACTCAACTGGGATCAAGGCCAATACAACTCTACTACAACATCACTGAACAACTACTACAACTCAATAAAGAAAGAAGACTCAAAGTGAGAGCTAAACAACCTCTTAAATAAAGAAATAAATAAAGACTCAACACTGCTACACAACTCTGACAAACTCGAATACATCTGGACTGGACTGAACTCTAGTCTTCAATACCTAAAAGATAGGCACAAGCGCGCATCAGCGACGATAGTTGGTGAATACGCATAGAAATGCATACTAAAGATAAGTAAAAATATCTAAAAATTGGCATTTCCACCTTTATATTCTCAAAACTCATCTTTAAGTGAAGAAAATCCTTTTCTTGTATAAGTTATAATACTGAAAAGCATTTCACATATTCTTTCTTAATATCCTCTTTTCAAACTCTGTTCTTACAACGCACACCAAAATCCCATTTTTCTATATTGAATTACCAATTCCGATTGTCTTTCATGTTTATTTATAAACTTCTTCCAATGATCCATCTCGATCAAACCATTCATCATATCACAAAATCCCATCTCATCTCAATAACTATAATAACTAAGGGTCATTCAAATCCGCTGACCAGAAATCCCTAGGCATATTGCCGGAATAACCCAAGACAAAGCCAACTCATTACCGGGACTCCTACTACCCCAAATCAAGCCAAGACCCCCGGAAATCACTTGAACGTGCTACAACACCTCATCAGACTCCATCGGAGATGGATATTTGGAATGTAGAGTCGTAAAACAAGTTCTAAACCGTACAACGATAATCCAAAAAGAACTTCAAATGCTAAATAGAGATGAACGGCCTCCCAAATTTCAACTAAGGATCAATAGGTCTAATTTAAGAATGAATTTATTTCCGGAAAACATTTATGAAAATACGAGTCATGACACCTAATACCCCTTAAAGAAATTTCATCCTCAAAATTGGGCAAGAAAGAAGAGGGAATGAAAATCAAAACATCCGACTATCGGAATCGAAGAATTCTACTCCTCAACAATTGAATCAAAATCGAAACACATCTCTGCGACGAACTTCTCAAGAGTTGGATCATACGAGACACGAGAGCGATGTCAACTAAAATGCTTGGATTCGATACAGGTGTCTGAACACTTGAAGGACACACGGATAAGCATAGGTACGTTCCACTTCAACATCCAACGATTTATTCGCAATCGCGACAACGTAAAGCCACGCGTCACAATCCACATGCTAAGAAACAAAGGAATGTCTTTCGATACGATACAGATATGCCGACACAAAATCGATTTTACCGAGATAACGAAAGAATGGAGGATCCTATAAGAGACAACCTTCTCAATGACGATGGACTTACAACCTTCCCATGACGATTCTTACAAAACAAAAAAATATAGATGAACCGGTGCTACAAACGCCAACACTCTCTTATCGATCTACAAACTCGCACATTAGAAATTTTTATGTCGTTGCCCTCCACAAACAAATGATCGCACTATGGGTACACCGATACACAAGGAGATTCCAAGGACACGCCGATACGCTGATACGCCAAGGACACGCTGATATGCCGACACGCCAAGGACATGCCGGTACGCCAATACGCCAAGGACACGCCGATACACCGATACGCCAAGGACACGCCGATACGCCAAGGACATGCCGATACGCCGATACGCTAAGGACACGCCGATACGCCCATACGCCAAGGACATACTGATACGCCGACATGCCAAGGACATGCCGATACGCCGATATGCCAAGGACATGCCGATACGCCGATACGACGATACGCCGATACAATAATACCTTGGTGATTTGTAACTAAGAAGAACACGTCGTCACACCAAAGCCCATAAACTACTTCGACTATAATGCAACACACGGACATGCTCCAAAATTTACAAGTCAAAGAATACACAACACCACACGCACACCTCCTAGTGTGGTAACCGCATGACCTTGGTGACTTGTTTTAAGATGCCCCGACTGGTAGCTCTTCTCAAACCAACTCACCATGTCAAGCATATATTACATAACCAAGAAAGTACTCACGTACCCACACACGCTAAAAATATGTTTGTGCCAAGCCCAAATAACATGGCATGACACTAAACTCACACTAAGTCTAGACCACAATATGCATTCATACCCAACTTTCCCGCGGTTAATCGAACACGCTTACTTTGGCTCACGAACTTCTCATCAACGATCACGTAAGGTTCAACGCATAAGCATAACAAACGAAATGGAAAATTCTAATTCCACTAGCGTCTCGAACCAAAATTGGGACTGCTAACATTCGAGTCAAGGATGCAACATTGGTAGAGAGACAAGCACAAGAACACAAATTTTACCGAATGAGGGGAGTTTCTACTAGAATCCAAATGAGACAAGGTCAATAAACGTCACCCAACTATAAGATCGGAATAAGGTAATACATTACAGGGGTGATTCGCAACTTGAGATATAACTCAAACAAGACACCACAAAGAACTCAACAAGTCCCACAACAACTTGCTGGAAAGTTACGGCAAGACAACAAGTATAAGAAGGACTTTGAATCAAAGCCAAAGGTCATTTGTCAAGACAACAACAACACATGGCTCCACGGCCAGCCGAACACGTTGCTTCCCAATTCCAAGGCTTACTAATGCACGATAGACAAAGCATACGACACATGAGCACAAATAAATAGACGGAGCAACAAATAAGAAATCAAAATTTCTTTCATCGCTAAGTTCATCGATACCGAGAAGATACATCACTGGCACCCGGCACCAACCAAAAGAAAGGATTCCTAACGATGTCTATAGAAGTGAGAAACTAAATGGAACACCATAAGGGATGTACCATGACCCATTCCCTCAACCGGAGATAAGTCAACAAGGAAACTAGGAACATGAAGTTCATAGGGAACCCTCATGGATCAATGCCCGAAATACTGATCAAGAGTCGCTACGTCAAGGTCGAGATAGAACAATTGTACAAGGTGACACCAATCACTTTGGAAGAATTCAACACTTAAAATGGATTCACCTGGGCGAATTTCCAAGTCAAACACAACCAGAAGAAGGTATGACAATGGTCTAACAAGTCGATAGACGGTAAGGAGCACACCAATAGGACTCATGACTTATGGACACGCAAAACCTCAAGGATCCTACGACTCCTTACAAACCAAGGATTGGCTTCAAGAGTATCACCTTCACCATCGAGCTGGGAATGATTCAAGCAAACACATTGCGACAATACTTACAACCACATAGCTAACTCGCAAAGAAACAACCGAAGCCATTCATTCGAGAAGAATCAAGCGAACACGAGAAAGACGAACAACTTACATAGAGCATCCAAGCATTCACATGAACAGTAAGCCCAAACTCCGATAGACGGATATCGATGTCGAACTTCTTATAATCAACCGACTCCAAATCAATGCAAGGCAAGGATTCCAACATGGAATATCATGTCACATCCGAACTTAAATCCACGAACTAACTAATAACGACATTGCGAGACCTACAAACTCCAATTCTAACCCCAATAATTCAATCTCGTGAAAAAAGATAACTAACCAGTTATACCCCTTAAAGGAAAATACTAGGGAATCTTAGTAAAGCCTCAAGATTTCCACCAAAATGAAAGGGAAAAACACAAACTCGGATGGACCATAAGGCCTAATTCCCATCAACTACTCAAGAAATCATATCCAAAAGGGAAATATAATTGTACCATTGAGGCTCAAGGAACTCTAAGTGGTGCTACCAACCACTGAACCAAGACCAACGCCACCAAAATCCTATGGCAACATGCCAACAAGACCAATGTCACATCTCACAAATGACAGGACAAAAGATAACCACAACATTAGCCTCAAACACTTCCATAAATTTCATCTCATCACGACCACAAACTCTATTCGAGTGATACAAAGGAATCGACGACCAACCAGAAACCGCAAGGCAACTAGACTTGCCGCAAGAAACAATACTCGACTCCCAAAGGGACAGAGAAACTCAAGATCCATAGAAAGAGACCGACACGCAGGACACCTAAAAAACACAAGGCCAAGATGCAAGGGTTCATAACAAGCACACCGACGCAACCAAATAATAATGTAATGACCGAGAGAACCCATGGAGGCTAAGTGTCTCCCCACAGCTCCAAGGTATTCGAACCGAAAGATCTGATACCAAGTTGTCACACCCCGGATTTTCAAACTATTTTTTTGAAATACAATTTAAAACATATATATGGAGATACAACTACTTTCCATCCAGATACAGTCAGTTGAATTTATCATTACATCTCAGAGCAGTACAAAGTAAAAATATAAAAGAGGGACAAGAGCGGAAGTAAAGTACAAGTACTGGCCTAATACAACTGCTACAGTACAAAATAAAAAAAACTACAAGTATAAGAAAAGTGACTAAAGCTAGAATAGCAAAGCTCCCAAAAATCTAGTAGCTGACTCGAACTCCAAATCTACGAACTCGTCAAACCCTGCAAACAAACATCAGAAAAGAGAAAAAGGAGGGTCTAAGTGAACCACAACTTAGTAGGAAAACCCCTAACTACTACCAAGCATGCATATGCGGTGCGTGCCTACATGTCCACAAACAAAGTGCAAGAATGGTAAATAACCCAAAACAACAAAGGACTCCAAACCACACGTGAGGCAAACATAACCCAATCTAGAGTGGACATAGGTGTATTACCAACGAAGCATGTGTAATCGAATCCTCAAAGTTAAGTGAGTGCCAAGGGGAAACCTCCTATGTCCAACCAACGCGAATGCTACATTATTTGACCGACCTCGATACTAGTGTAGGACAAACCCCAAGGATCTACCAAAGGACCCAAACTAAAATGTTACCAAGATATCCAACACTAACTCACCTCATGAACTTCACTAACCATTATTACCGTTATGTATTGGATTCATATGTAACTTAGGATATTTGAAGTATTTCTTTATTTTCTTTTCCGTTCTTTCTTTTCGTTTTTATGTGGATAAATAAGGAAATCCCATCAAAAGTCCATTTCCTATTCATCCTACCTTCTCGTTGCATAATTCCTTCACGTTAGGAATTCATTTCATTGCCTCATAACATGGATGAACCACGAAATCCCTGGCCAAGTCCATTCTGGGTTATTCTAACCTTTTCTATTTAATATATTTGAAGTTCGCATCGTATTCAGTGGGTCTGACATAGTGGCTTGTCAACACACTATCTTTTCCGTTCGTCGTTCCCCAACTCGTTGGGAGGGCCAAGTTACCCCCATTGTGCACAATGTCGTGGATGGAGCGACCATCCAGGGAATCCCGTCATAAGTCCATTCCTGTATGATAATTCTGGTGTTTTCCAAATTGTTGGGAGGGTTACCGTCTCCCTATGATTCCACATTGTTAAGTGTTTCCTAGCCAAAGCTAGTCGATTTGGACCTCGTACTATTTCCTAGCCGAAGCTAACACCACATGATTCATGTTTCCCTAGCCAAGGTAGTCCGTCATATTCCACTTCATTAGGTGATTCACAAGTGATAGATTTAAGATCTAGTACGAGTAGCCCTCGTAGGGCACATCCTCCATTTTTTGATGTTCATTGAATACATTAAATATGTCGCTATGTTTTCCCATTCCAAGCTAAACCTTGACAACATCAAGGGGGGACAATCCACCAATTCCATCCTTCACCAATTTGATTATTTATCTCAACGTTCAACCATGACGAACTCAAGAGTGACCAACAAACGCGAAGATACCCCTAACCTAGGTGACTCCAATATAGGCCAAACCAACTAAGATAAGTCATCAAAATAATCAAAAGATCCAACCAAACCCAATTCAACTCCAACGCCCCTTATAGGGTTTTTGTCAAACACTTGGTGTTCGATGTAATTCATGGGGCCTACGACGACATTCAAGACCCAATTCAACAAATCTCGTGGGCATATGGATTCGCACTAACCATAGGACCCCAAATTTCCCAAAATATGCCATGTGATAATTAAATCGAACACATGGTGGTCATGTGTTCCAAGGGTGATCTATCAAGCCTATAAATCATTTTCTTGACAACCAATCTACACCAAGTCATACATACTCCCTCTAGACTAACCCTAGGTCACAAAGGATAGAACCCACAAACTATGACTACCAATTCGAAACCTATATATATATACACACACACACACACACTCAATAATAGCTAAGAGTTTACCCACCGGAATCACCAAGGCTCGAAATCCACCAGAGAGAGATCCTCCACACCACCACGATCCATTCCCATCACCGCGTAGCCACTGACTTGCTCTCCAATCTTTGTGAAGGTCAAAACTTCAAAGACTCTATGGATTGGTGAGGAGGGAAGAGAGAAGGGAGAGGTTTTAGAGAGGAGGAGAGAGATACGGGAGAGGGAGATAGAGAGAGAGTGAGAATGGGGAAAATGAGGGTTTTGGGGGTCCAAATATGCATATAGGGTTTAGTAAAAAAAGTGGGATATGACAAAAATGTCCCCACTGAACTTTCCCGAAAACTTCTATACGATGCCCTGTTATCGATAACCTGGGTGTTGGGTTATCGATAACCACTCTCTCGGAAAATTCTAAGGGACAACTGGGTTATCGATAACCCAGTTGCCTGGTTATCGATAACTAGCTCCTCTGGTTTTCTATGGGATAGCTGGGTTATCGATAACTTATCTACCTGGTTATCGATAACCAGCTCCTCGGGTTTTGTATGGACTAGTTGGGTTATCGATAACCTAACTCTGGGTTATCGATAACCAACCTCTCTGCCATTAAGAGGGGGAGGAATTACTGCAAGGTAAATCGGGCATAACTTACTCATACGAACTCTGTTTGGGACGATTCAAGTTGCGTTGGTTTTCTAATGAAATTCTCTATAACTTTAATGATAATGTATTTCAATTTTCAAAATATATCGGGGTCGTAATGGGCCTCTAAAGCCCTCGGCACATTGCCAGAACAACTCAAGACAAAGCCAACTCACTACCCGGGGCTCCCACTACCCCAAATCAAGACAAGACCCCTGGAAATCACTTGAACGCGTTACAACACCTCATCGGACTCTATCGGAGATGGATATTTGGAACGTAGAGTCGTCAAACAAGTTCTAAACCGTACAACGATAATCCAAAAAGAACTTCAAACGCTAAATAGAGATGAACGGCCTCCCGAATTTCAACAAAGGATCAATAGGTCTAATTTAAAAATGAATTTATTTCCGAAAAACATTTATGAAAATACGAGTCGTGACAATGAAGATCTCTTTTTGTTTCTAAAACCATTTCGACTCACGACCATTCTTTTTCTTGACTCAAATCCAACTTGTGACATTTTTCCTAAATGCTCAACTTTGATAAAATCAAAGGAGATAAAACAATAGTTTTCAAACCTTTCCAAAATGCTCAACTTTGACAAAGTCAAAGGAGAAATGTTTATTATATTCCAATATCTCCACATTGACGAAGTCAATAGAGTCCAAAGTCAACCTTGACGAATTCAAAGGACTAATACAAACAATATTATTCTCAAGATTTTATTAGGTTTACGAGGTAGAATACCGTCGGCTAGACTACCCATACAAAGTCCAAGTATCTTCCCGACCCATCAGGAGGGCCCAGTCAAGCCCCCATTGTGGACAATGTTGTGAGTGGTGCGACCACCCAAGGAATCCCATCATAAGTCCATTCTCGAGGAACGAAATTTCCATATATATCCAATCTAAATAATCTCTCGTGTTTTTAAGGCCAATTACACATTCAATTCATTTTTATTCTCAATTTGACTAAATTAGGGCAAAAACCTCCTAATCTTATAACATGATCCAAACCATGATTTTTGTGGACATTCTACCAAATATGAATTTTCAATGTGTAAAAACACTTTTTAAATCCCACTCCCACAACATTAATTATTTCAAACAACAAATTTCCCCCATCTTACAAAATCTCGAAATCTAATATTTCGTCAAATTTGGGGGTTTCCAAAAACAAGCATACGATCTTGAAATTAGGTTCATAGAGGACCCAATGATGCACAAATGAACACAAACACGCGAGAAATTGAAGGATACACGAGACCCGCAAATCAAATTCGTGAAAATACTCAATACATTTGGAAAACTTGAGAGGGAAGAGAGAAGACCAACAATAAAGATAAGAGGAATAGAAGACTGTACTTTAGAGCAAGAAACCGGAGCACCCTAGGTGAGGGCCTTACTATAACATCCTAAAATTTTAAACCATTTTTTGAATAATGGTATTTGAGCAACATAAATAAAATACTACAACTCAAACCCACCCATCACACACATGTTCAAAATACATTCCAAACCACAAACAAGAAAGTAAATGGGTTTAAGTCTAGAATTATTATAAAACAGGGTGTTAACCTTTGAAATGAAATAAAGTGCGGAAGTAAAGAAATAAAGTATGCTTCAACAAGAGCTAGAGTCTTCTAAGTCCAAGGGATGCAAGAAAGTCCCTCCAAGAAAGTCCACCAGATCCTTACCTAAAAACAAGAGGAATAGGCAAAGCCTAATAGTAAAATATAAACAAGCGATGTATATACTAGTTGTGTTCTAGTGCAAGTGTACAGAAATAAAAGTAATGAGGTGCATGCATAAGGATGCAATAAGTTTTACATAGGATTTTTCCAAAACAATAGAGATCATTCCAATGCCCCAATTCTAATAGCCAAGTGACAAAATAATTGACTTCCTTATCAAAATAATGAATTTCCAAAACATTTCCAATTACCTTATCCAAATAAGTTTTCAATAATATAAATATGAGTTTAGGCTATTGATTCCATGTTAGATGCTTTTCAACTATCTAACCGTAAAGTTCCTCGTATTACCCGACTCGACGGGAGGGTCCAGTAAAACCCCCATTGTACAATGTTGTGAATGCATAGCATTCAGGTATAAAAATCCCGGGGATCAAAATCCCATAAATATATAGCCAACCCAAGGATCAAAATCCATACTTTCCGAATTGAGTGATTCAAAAATCATTATTTTCCAAATTTTACATTTTGGGCCAAAGGACAAATTAAACCTTTTTCAATACTTCTCAAGGTACCAATATAATATTAGAGTCCCCAATTTTATCAAATCACGATCCATTTCATTTTCCCCCAAATTTTCAAAACTAGGGTTTTGACAAATTTGGGGCTTTTACAAATTAAGCATGGGGAAGTCAAATTGATACTTTAAGAAGACCATTGGAGCAATTAGATATACCATAGGCTCAACACAACCTAGATAAAACCCTACGATTCCCCTATACATGTTCAAACTCACGGATTTGCTCAATCAAAGAGGGAGAAGAGAGAAACTAAGGTATATACATACAAGTATTTATAAAACTCTACCTTGAGAGGATATAGGACCAACTCTAGGTGAGAGTTCTTCACTATTCGTGAATCCATGACTACCAATGCATAGATGGAGTCCTTGTGGTTGCCCTTTGTGAAGGCCATAAGGCCAAAAACCAAGTAGATTGAGAGATGAGAGGGAGAGAAGTGGGAGAAGGTGAGAGAACTCGACTGGAGAGGTGAGAGAGAAGGAGATACGACTAGAGTTATGTTTCTAGGGTGTAAGTATTGAATAAAATGTGAGAGAGGTGTTTATATACGAGTCCAAAACTCATTCCCGATTTGCCCTTACTGACATGCATATCGATATGCATAAATTGCATATCGATATGAAACAAGCCAAATGTCGTGCAGAACGGTTTGCATATTAATATACCCAATGGGTATATCGAAATGCTCAAAAAAGGGAAGTTGACAGACAAGGTTTTATTTCGATATACTTAAGTGTGGTATATCGAAATACCACATTTCGATTGGATTCCCTATATATCGAAATGCATATGAGAGAAGAGGGATCATAGGGTTTTGTATTTCAATATACCCCCTATGGGTATATCAAAATACTCATGAAAGAAAAACAAACAGAGGACTCCACACATCGATGCACAAGGGTGCATATTGAAATAAAACCATTTCGATAGAAAGGCAAACAGACTACATTTTGATATGTACCTAGTGCATATCGAATTATCCAAAGAGGCAAGATGGACAGAGGGGTCTACATATCAAAATTAAAGAGGGGTAAGGGAGACCCTATATCGAAATGCAACTGTGCCACGGGATACCTGAAGCTATGTTATATTGAAATAGGAAAAGAGGGGAGGGGCTTCATATCAAAATGCCACTCTTCCGGAAGAACAATGCTTCACTTCCGGAAGACCA
>NMUG010008333.1:0-11689 GCA_002855965.1 Monotropa hypopitys | reverse complement strand
CTTTCTGCAAGTTTCTGGGCCTCAAGCTTGAAGATGAACACTCGACCATTAAAGGCCAAGCCGAACTGGTCTCCATGTGCTTAACTGCGCGGGTTGATGCCGGATCGACAAATGGTGCCCTACTGTTTGTGTTCTTTTTAGATCCAACAATGATGCCGAAGAAAAGGTCCGAGAAGTTCAGGCAACTTTTCGATTACCCAAGCCTTCTTCGGGAGTTCAGGGAAGAATGGGACATCCCTGCCGACGTGAATATCGTGCTGGCTCCCGTTGGCGACACAGAACTGGGACCAGACTACGTGCACATTTCTGTTGTTGATGTCGTGGAGGGGGGAGTTAGGTTCCCGCTCCACTCGTGGCTGACTTGATTCTTCGGCGAGCTCGTCATCACACCGTCCCATGTGACGGTGAACACATTCCGCATCCTGTTGGGGGTGGTAAAGATGAACGAGACCCTCCGCCAAACAGACCGACTTAGATTCGAGGATGTCTTCGGCTGCTACTTCGTCGGCTTCAACAAGAAGTCACAGAAGTACTACCTGGGCCGGAGGCCTGGAATGTCTGGCCTTATCACAGGCTTGCCGGACTCAGACAAATACGCCAAAGACGTTATGATTGTCTCCGGCAATTTCTCCACCCCGAAGGACGATCTCACTGTTCCCTTTCGGAAGGGTGCCCCAAGTATGCAATCATTTCTTTGATCGTACCTTTTATTTATGTTGATGCTTTCTGACCTTGCCTTCTTATTACAGGCTCTGGTCATCTCTCCAATTACAAGAACCAAGCCTACACCGACAGGGTCAAGGCAGTCTGCGAGCTCTCAGCTACTCATCGGTCGGCTCCTACACTACTTGGGTACTCGCCCTCTTATACTCACACCTTGAGACCTCGGCCAGCCCCTGCCGAAGCTTCCGGATCCCATCCTGCCGAAGCTTCCGAATCCCATCCTACCGAACCATCCTCGCCTCTCCCGACTGAAGAAGAGATGGGGCCCAAAAGAGTTATTGATCTCGAGGAAGAATTCATGGGTGGCGAACCTGAGGTCACGAATGTTGAGCCCTTGGTGACCATCTTGAAGGAGCCGCCGACGGGCCGTCGAGCAAACGAGGTCCTGGCCGAGCTAGATAAGGCTAGGGCGTAGAAGAAGCCCCGACTGTCTGAGGACGCGACTTGTGTCGAGCACTCAGCAGCTGCCGCAGAGAAGGAGGTCGTACCTGATCCTACGACCATTGAGATGGCGGGAGCTTCCCAGAGGGCGGTGCAAGTATGGGCGCCGAAGCTCTCTTTCGAGGGATTTGAGGTCGAGGAAGGCGATCTGCTGTCGGAGCGTCCGGCTACGGCGATGGCACTGCTCCAGGCCTTTACCCTGCCGAGGGAGATGGAGCAGCTCCCCTCAGGCCCCCGGACCTGCTTCCGGTGGATGATATATTATGGTGCCATAGTAAGCATTTCCTGACTGGTTTTACATTTAGTCTTTTGCTTCGGTATGGTTGTGATAACTTGATTCTTTGCAGATGATGCACGTCGGCGTCGGCGTGGACCAACACATTGGTGATCTTTAAACTACTCGCCATCAGGCAGAGAGGGAGGTCGAGGAGGGCCACGAGAAGATTGACGAGGTGGACACAACCTTGGCCGAGCTGAGAGAGAAGGCCAAAGGTCTGGAGACAATGGTTCGGATCAACGTGGCCGAGCTGAATGCAAAAAATGATTGGGTCACTGAGGTCGAAACTGAGAATCTTCGGCGGAAGGCCGAGCTGGAGGATCAGAAGAATGAAGTGGTTGCTGAGGCCGAGGTGGAGTACAACCGTGATTTTGATGAGGCTGTGGGACAGTGCCGTGATCAGGTGACTCGGCTCAAGGAGAAGCTCTTTCAGAAAAACTGGGTTTGTGCCATGGTCTCCATGGGGGCTGAAGATCATGCTTCAGCCATGGGGGAAATCCCCCCATGAGGTCGGCCAAGGGTGGAGCTTGGCTTCGGTCTGCACCGCTGACTCCTCCTGCCGTTCAGACTGAGGTTGCTGATCTCGCCACTGGGACCGAGGCTGTTGGTACTAGTTCTGTTGTTGCCAACCCTGCTGAGCCGACTATCTGATCTCTTTCAGCATTTTCCTTTCTTTTGCTTTTGTTTGTATTTTTTGTTTGGAATGAGCTGACATGTGGCCGGTTCTTTTTTGCGTTTCTATTTTGCGTTTCTTGTCTGCCCGACCACTTTCTTGTGTCATGTGAGCCCTTACTTCCCCCAGCCGAGGGAAACGGTTTGAGTAGTCAATGCTTTGACCTCGGCTCGACAGCATACTTTGAATGCTTGCAAGCTGTGTTGCTTCGGCTTCTGCCGGGAGCAATGTTTGTACATTTTTTAGATAAATGCTAACTTTAAGGGTTCTTCAGCGTAGCCGCCGAAGTGCTGTTTGAATGCTTGCAAGCTGTGTTGCTTCGGCTTCTGCCAGGAGCAATGTTTATACATTTTTTAGATAAATGCTAACTTTAAAGGTTCTTCGGCGTAGCCGCTGAAGTGCTGTTTGCACGTTTTATAGATGAACGGCAACCGTAAGCTGCTTCGGTGGTATAGCACCGAAGAGCTGCACACACGTTTTATAGATGAACGACAACTATAAGCTGCTTCGGTGGTATAGCACCGAAGAGCTGCACGCACGTTTTACAAATGAACGACAACTGTAAGCTGCTTTAGTGGTATAACGCTGAAGAGCTGTACGTACGTTTTACAAATAAACGGCAACTGCAAACTGCTTCGGTGGTATAGCACCAAAGAAAGAGATGGAGAAAAGTGAACACAAGGTTTTTTAGAGATGATTTCATTGATCGAGGGCCCTAAGCCAGATTACATGTTGGCTAGTGGTAGTACAGTCTTAAGTTAGTGGCATTCCACGGCCTTGGTATTGATCTATCGTCTAACTCTTCAAGCCGGTAAGCCCCGGTCCCTGCATGGCCGACCACTCTATACGGCCCCTCCCAATTTGGATTGAGCTTTCCATCTAAGCTTTTCTTTTTGTTTCCCACGACCTTCCTTAAAACGAAATCGTCAATCTTGAAGGCCCTAGGATGGACCGTCCGTGCAAAGTTCCTGGATACTCCTTGCTGATAAGAAGCTAATCTGATCCTAGCCGAATCTCTTTATTCTTCGGTCAGGTCTAGATCATTCTCAATTGTTGCATTGTTGGTGGCTTTGTCAAACGCTTAAGTTCTGATCGTAGGAAGTATGGCCTCTAGTGGGATGATTACTTCCATGCCGAAGGCTAATGAGAATGGGGTCTGCCCTGTGGAGCGCCGAGGAGTTGTTCGGTAGGCCCACAGAACACTAGGAAGCTCTTCGGCCTATCTTCCTTTTGCTGCTTGGAGCCTTTTCTTGATGCCGCTACCGATCATTTTATTGGATGCCTCGGCCTGCTCGTTGCCTTGTGGGTAGTGGGGTGTGGAGTTATAGAACTTGATTCTATGCTCAGCACAGAAATTCGTAAAGAGGTCCCCCATAAACTGAGTGCCGTTGTCGGAGATGAAGGCATAGGGAATGCCAAAGCGAGAAACGATGTTTTTCCAGGCAAACCTTTTAACGTCCTTGTCTTCTATGGTGACCAACGGCTCGGCCTCCACTTATTTAGACAATTAGTCCTTTGTCGTGATCAAGAATTTGAACCCTCCTAGTGCCATGGGGAGCTTGCCGATGATGTCCAGGCCCCACTGAGCAAAAGGCCATGGACTGGTCAACGGTGTAAGCTCCTCAGCAGGCTGTCTGATGATCGGGAAGAACCTCTGGCAGGCATCACATTTCTTCACCATCTGTTCCCCATCTTCCATCATCTTCGGCCACCAATACCCTTGCGAGATGGCCCGGTGAGCAATAGATCTTTCCCCTGTGTGGGCTCCGCAGCTGCCGGCATGGAGTTCCTGCAATGCTCCTTCCACCAATGTTGGATGTATACAGAGGAGGTATGGTCCTGAGAATGACCATCTGTAGAGCTTTTCCTGAGGGCCCAACCAGAATCGAGCCGACTTGTGGACGATTCGGTGGGCCTCCCTCTTGTCTTCTGGTAGTGAGCCGTCTTTCAGAAATGAGATGACGAGGTCCATCCAGCTGGGACCCTGGCTAATGAAGAAGACGACTGGCTGCTTCGATGCTTCTATGCTCGGCTGATCCAGGCTCTGGATGCTGACTGTCCTCTGCTCTTTAACTTCTGCTGGTTAGGCTATTCTGACTAGAGCGTCGACATGGGCATTTTGTTCCCTGCCGACCTGCTGGATTTGGAATTGTTTGAACAGCCCAGCCTCTCTTTGTCTTTCTGTATATATCTTCCCATTCGCTCGTCTCGGCACTCGTAGTCGCCATTGATTTGGTTGACTACGAGCTGAGAGTCATTGTAGATGCCGAGGATTTGAATCCCAGCTCTTCGACAGCTTTCAGTCCGGCTAATAGGCCTTTGTATTCTGCTTCATTGTTGGAAGCGCTGAAGTTGAGCCGGAGGGAATGTTCATGAGTGACGCCTTCAGGGAAAATGAGGACAACTCTGGCTCTATTCCCTCGGCAATTGGATGCGCTGTCGACAAACATCCTCCACGAGTCCTGATTTGGTAGTGACTGTGGCAGGATTTGGTCGGCAATGATTTCTTTATCTTGAGGATCCTCTGGCCGAGGAGAGAATTCAGCAAGGAAATCGGCCAAGATTTGGCCTTTGATGGCTGTCTTGGGTTAGAATTTGATGTCAAAATTTGCGAGCTCAACGACCCACTTATTTATCCGGCCAGATAGGTCGGCACGTTTGAGCAACGCCCGAAGAGGGAATTCGGTCAGGACCACAATTGTATGCGCCTGGAAGTATGCTGCCAGTTTCCTGGAAGCAATAACCAGAGCATATGCAAGTTTTTCAATAGGAAGGTACCTGGTCTCTGCGCTGATGAGTGATTTGCTTGAGAAGTAGACCAGTAGCTGCTCAGGCCCTTCTTGCCGAACCAATGCTGAGCTGACGTCATGTGGTGTGACGGCGAGATATAGTACAACTCTTCCCCTTGCATTGGTTTGGCAAGTAGGGGAACCGAAGAGAGGTATTCTTTGAGATTGTTGAGGGCCTCCCTGCACTGCTCGGTCCACAGAAAATGCCTTCGGCTGTTTTTCTTTAATACCTCATAGAATGGTCAGCATTTGTCTGAAGGCCTGCTGATGAACGGGTTGAGGGCTGAGGCCATTCCTGCAAGCTTCTGCACTTCTTTTAATATCCTGGTCTCTTCTATTTTTTGGATGGCCGAGATCTGAGAAGGGTCGGTCTCGATGCCTCAGCACGTGACAAGATAGCCCAGGAATTTCCCTGAGCTGACTCCGAAGGCAAATTTGGAGGCATTGAGCCAAAGCTTGTGCATCTTCAGAATATCAAATACCCTATGCAGATCGGACAGGTGACTTTCTTCGGCCTTGCTTTTGACGACCATATCATCAATGTAGGCTTCCATAGTGTCGCCGAGCTTAGAGTTGAACATTTTAGTGATCATTCTCTCGTAGGTTGCTCCGGCGTTCTTGAGGCCGAAGGGCATGACTCGGTAATAGAATAAACTCCGAGGAGTGATGATTGCCCTCTTCTCCTGGTCTGAACCGAACATCGCAATTTGGTGATATCCTCGGTAGGCATTCATGAAGCTCATTCTGGGATGTCCGACCGTTGAATCGACCAGTTGATCAATCCTGGGAACTGGAAAGATGTCCTTGGGGCAAGCTTCATTGAGGTTAGTGTAATCAACACAAACCCTCCACTTGCCGGTCTTCTTCTTGACCACCACTGTGTTGGCCAACCAGATGGGATAGTGTACTTCTCGGATCGCTTGCGCCTCGGTCAGACAATCAACTTCCTTTATGATGACGTTGACATGAGCAGCTGTCGATCGCCTGGCCTTCTGAACAATGGACCGGCACTCAGGCCGGACGTTGAGGTGATGACTGATAAACTCTGGATCCACGCCTGGCATCTCGTAGGGTGTCCATGCAAACACTTTAACATTACGCTTCAGGAAGCTGATCATGGCCTCCTTGTCTTCTTCGATCATTTGAGAACCGATAAGAAAGAAGCGCTCCGGATCATCGGCGCTCAGAGGGACGGTGTCAAGGTCCTCAATAAATTTTGCTGAGGCACTTGAACTGATATCCTCCAGCACCGGTTGATCTGGAACCTCCACTTAGTAGACTTGCTCAGGGGTGACCTTTCCTTTGACAGCAGCGATGTAGCACTGCTTCGCCGAGGTTTAGTCTCCCCTAAGCTCCTCCACACCTCTTCTGCCAATAAATTTGATAACCTGGTGGTATGTGGAAGCGACTCCCTTTATGCTATGGACCCAGGTTTGGCCCAGGATAGCGTTGTAAGGAGATGGGATGTCAACTACCACAAACTCCATCTCGGTGGTAACTGTGCTGATGGTCACTGGGACGAGCACTTTGCCGAGCGGCTAGACTGATGCCGCGTTGAATCCTACCAGTGGCACATCGGTCGGTTGAAGGTCTTCAGCTTTGTACCCTATTTTCTTGAATAGGGAATAGTACATGACATCTGCCGAACTGCCAAGGTCAACGAGAACCCTTCGGACCTGGCAGTCGGCAACTTGTAGGGTGACGACTAGCGCGTCGTCATGAGGTGCTGAACCCTTTCTGAATCTCTATCTAAGAAGGTTATGGAATACTTGGAGTCTGGCTTCGGCTTCTTCGGCATGGGCTGGACGGCAAGGATCTCCTTTGCCTCAATCTGTTGGAGTTCTGACCGAAGCTGCTCCTCTCGTCGGTGATCCACCATCCTATAGATCACATTGATAATGCATAGGACCGGCTTGGGATCCTCCTTCTGTACAGCAGCAGTTGTATTCTCCGTGTCAATGAACTCCCCAAGATGACCAGCAACGACCAACTCCTCTAGAAAGTCCTTGTAGGCTCGGTAATTGGTTGTCAGATGACCCTTGTCCCTGTGATAGGAGCACCTAAACTTGTCATTGTCGCCTCTCTGAGCTCCCAAACGCTTCTCCGGCCATCTAAAGTATGGCTCCTTTTCGATTTTGCGAAGGTGAATAAAAGTTGGCTGCTTGAAGACAGTGGTGTGGGCTACAAATTCGTACGACTTGTACGTCCGAGGCTCGCCAGGTTGGACAGTGTTGGTCTCCTTCCTTCTGACCACACTGTTGTTGTTGGAGCCATGGCCAGAGCGTTGGTCGGCCTTGCTCCTCTCCTCCTTAGCCTCCTCGAGCTTTGCGTGGAGCTCAATCCTGGCCATGAGCTCATTCATGGTGGCCAAAGGGAACAACATCAAATCTTCGAACTCTCGGATGGAGTGGTCCAGACCGAGTTTGAATGATGTCATCGTGATTTTTTGATCGCACTCTTCAATCTCGCTGCATAGGTCCCAATACCGGGCATACGTATTGGCGCAGAGATTCTAACCTCGCTCGTCAAAGGTCGAGGAGGGAATCAACCTCTTTTTTTCACCCTGGAGCTAGTAATGAACCGAGCCAGAAAGGCCGTTGAAAGATCTCTCCACGAGGAGATAGACCCTGCCGGCAGTCGGTCAAACTAGAGTAACCCAACGTCGCCTAGGCTGGATGGAAACAGCTTGCACATCAAGGCATCTTCCCCCGAGTATAGGGACATCATCTTCCTGAAGTGTACTATGTGAGTATATGAATCCATTTTGGGATCATATTTGTTGAATTTGGGGGCTGAGAAACCTACCGGAGGTCTTGCAACTTCAATTTCTGGAGAGAATGGAGTGTAGAGGATTCTATCCTATTAGCACGGCTCATAGGTCCGAGCTGGCAGGACCTCCCTTCTTCTCCTCTGGGTGACCTCTTGCTCAGAATGGGGTGCCTGTCTCTCTCCGTGACCGCTGTACCTTTGGTCCTAGAGGGGTGATAGTTCTCGAGCCAGGCGAGGTCTCTGGGCCGCTGGAACTGCATGTGGACCGAGACGATCGAAGACAGGTGGCCAACTACTAGCGGCCGAACGTTCTTTCCTATGTCGGGGAGGCGAGACTCGGCGCCTAATGCGACAGTCCTCGTTAACCCTCTGACGGGCAGGGACTTCTTCTACCATTCCCCCTAGTCTATTCAAAGCAGAGGGCATGGTTTGCTCAGATCTGCTCCTGCTCTGGGAAGTCTCCTGATACTCTCGGTCATCTCCTTCGGCACGGTCTGGCGCCGCTCCTTTCTTCTCGGTGGCCTCCCTTAGGAGGGTCATTTCGCGGATGAGGACATCAATCTGGTGTTCCCTTCGGCCCAGATCGCCTTCCAGCTTACAGATATACTGCCTATTGGTAAGCTTGGCCGGAGGGTCAGGACATTCATTAGTACGGTAGCTAGCGTCGTCGGCGCGGATGCGTTCAGGAGTTCGGAGAGCAGAGTCCCCTACTTTAGCAACTTCCTTTCCCTTGTTCCTTCAGCCATCAGATTGGTTATCCTTGGAGTTTCGGTCTTTGGAAGTCATCTTCAAGCTACAACAGAGATTTGAGTGTTTGAGAAAGACTCCCCAGCAAAATCGCCAATTGTTGGGGGGTAAGCCTTTCTAGCGGTGGTTCCCGGTTGCTAGCGGTGGAGATGTGGCTGGACCTTGGCTGCAAAAGAAGGAAACATTAGGCTACCAGCGAATGTCGCCGGTGGACCCTCCGATGGCTAAGTCAGCAAGGGATTTATAGAGAGAGAAAGTGAAATGGCAGAGCTTGGGCTAGAGTGAGAAGATTTTCCTCTGTATTGAATACTCCTCTCTATACATAGAGCCATTGGAGAGTGAGGGACACGCGCTTCGGCGCGACTATGTTGCTGTGTTGCATCATGGGGTAGTGCACCTATCCCACCTGTGCGTCTGAGCGTGTGGCCGATCGGTCGGCTCCGACAATTTCAGGCGGCGCCGCCTGACAGCATCGGGCGGCAGAAAAGCTGATAAAGCATGTCTGGCATGCAGCGGGAATTACAGAAAAGATGATTCCTATGTCAGGCATGTGTCTTCCATGTGCGCAAAACCTGGGATGCTGTCTCTGAAGGAATCTTTGCTGTAGACGAGGTATTTGTCCTATCTGGTCGAAGGGACATGCTTCGACACAACTAGCTGTTGACAGGGCTGTCCCTGAGCAATGAACCTTCTACACAGAAATGATCCCGAGGGAGCTCCCGCCGTCGTCCATACCTATGCTCGGTAGCATGACCTTACTTTCCTGTTGCTTCGGCTAGGCAACTCCTCTGAGCTGTGAGTCTCCTGGGCCGGAGAGAGCCCCAAGGAGGTCCTGACGCCGACTCTGCACTACTCGGCCCCCTGAGAGCTGGCCTGTGTTGTGGTCCTCTCGGAGGAGGTCGTGGCTCTGGCCTCTTATTAGTTCGGCCCCCAAGAGGATGCTAGAGCTTGTATGGCGTGTGAGAGTTCAAGTTTTTACAAAACCAGAATATTCGTTGTTCTTGCCAAGGAACAAACGCAATCAACTTTTTAGACAAATGTTGAAAGGGGAAAAACACAATATCATATAACATCACTCTTCCTCTTTATATATAAACACTAGCAATGCCCTCCGGAGCATAACTCAGTTGGTCAAAGGCCAATGTGGTGAAACTCCACCCTTGCTAGGGATCGCAAGCGGGGAGTTCGAATCCTAATGGGCTCCGTAGCTAGGGGTGGATTTGACTCCCTTGTGTATTGACATAGTGTACATGCAGCCCTGGACCAATTGAGACACATCCCGCGATTTATATCCTCCACGAATCTCTAGGGCCGGGGCAGTGGGGGCCCTCGGGATTTGGGGTCAACCCTTAGCAATGGTCTATGCCAACCGATGATATGATTTAATATATTTTGAATACAAATACATCATGTTTTATTTTAAAAATACTACTCATTTAATATCCATTTAAATAATCTCGAGTTTGAACCGTGTTAAAAAATTATAAACTCAACATTGACTCAAAGATGATTATTACATTGCAATATTTAGATTGTAACAAGTCAGTCAAAAATCAATTATTGTGATAATTCAATTAACTAAAATGAGAGCTTAAATAAATTGTTTATAAATACAACACGATATAATAGATTTTGAGTACAAAATAAGCAATCATTTGAGGTTTTACTCCATTATATCTATAAAAGTGTTCAATGTGTATTGTCTTGTATTTGAGTTATATCTCATCTATTTTTATATATAATAGAAGTGTAGGTAAGTTATTCGAACACCTCTGCCAGAAGAGTATTATTTTATCATATAATTTCACTATCTACAAATAACCATGTCTCATAAAAAATTGCACTTTAAACTAAAAAAACAAATAAGTAAACAGGACTACAATAGAATTGTTAGTGAATATTTCTTTAATTTGGAGTGATCATAGTAAAATTATTTAAAGGTAAAACTGGACAAAACAATAATGATCGGGACTAAATAAACGATTGGGGAGATCACATAAATTTATCAATTTGCGTTGATTTTTTACAAAATTACTTAAAATAATATTTAAAAAATTATTTAAAAAGTTGTGAAAATGTTTTTTAAAAAATTTAAAGGAAATATTCTTTATTATAAAAAATAGTTTTAAAAATAGTTTTTGTAAAAATGGTTATAGAAAATGTTTTCTATAAAATAGATTTTTAGTTTTTTAATAAAACTATTTTTATAAAAAATAGTTTTTTTTTACAGAAAACTGATTTTGTTATAAAAATAGTTATATTAAAATAGTTTGTTTTAAAAATATGTGAAAAAGTTAAAAAATGTTTATTAAAATTTTCTCGTGCAACTGAGGTGGGATCCCGCATCTCAAATCTCCATATAAAATAATTTGAGTAATTGATAAATTTTAAAACAATTTTTTAAGTGATCATATAAAAAATTAGCTCATTCAAATAAATATAAGTATTTGATGTCTAAACCTTTTTAATGAAATACCAATTATTAGATGAAGTTTCTAAATTTGTATGATTGTGATGTTTTGTTAAGGAGTCAAATTATTATTTAAAAATTTATCAACAGATTGAATTTTTCGCATAGGACACCAAAGTAAAAATAAAAGAATTTGGACACTTAAATTGAATCAATCCTAACGAGGTGGGATTCACTCAAATCCATCCACAAGTAAGTTAAATTCGACTTCTCTTTTACCTACTATATTTATTTGACTTTATTCATTTTTTTCATTTTAGGTTTGTGTTTAAATTTTATCGGTTATTAATTTGTCTAAATAAAAATTTAAATACTACTATTTTCCTAAAAAATACTAAAAACAAAATAATTTAAAATAGATGGATTTTATTGAATTATTCTTTTCTCTTCTATTTTTTTAAGTTTTATTTATTTTTGATAATCTAAATTTTTTGTATAATAAGATAAAAAATTAATTCAGACAAAAATAACTAAGAAGGTACAAAAATAAATAATAATTTAAACAAAAAGTTAGGCCGAACCTAGTCGTAATTGAGTGTGATAATATATGGACAAAAAAATATAAAACCAACAACTTGTTAGATTTATTACTTTCTAAAAACGAGATATATTAACGAAAATTTCTTTTCACACTGTCCCTCACAGTTACCAAACATCCCCTCCCACTCTCACCTCCTCCCCACTCTCCCACTCACCATCTACCCCAACCCCCACGTGCCTCTCTCTCTCTCTCTATCTATCTCTCTTTCTCTCTTATATATATATACATATAAAAAAACAGTTTTATTTAAAAGCTAAAG
>NMUG010008332.1:0-11689 GCA_002855965.1 Monotropa hypopitys | reverse complement strand
TAGATACACAACTTACCTTCCCTGAAGTCAGGGACATAGTCAAAGGTATGGCCCCCCTAAAAGCCCCTGGCCCGGACGGACTTCATGCCCTCTTTTACCAAAATCACTAGGAGATTGTGGGCAGGGATGTGTACGCAACTATTCTTGAATGTTTCAACACTAGGAAGATCCCCATTTTCATCAATAAAACCTTCCTTGTGCTTATACCTAAAACTGAGAACCCAGACACTATTCTTGCTTTTAGACCCATAAGCCTATGCAACGTTCTATACAAAACTGTAGCCAAAGTGATTGTCAATAGGATTAAACCCCTTATTGACAAGGTCATTGGTCCTTTTCAGAGTAGTTTTGTCCAAGGCAGATGTACAGCAGACAACATTATTATCACTCAGGAAGCTCTGCACTCCATTAGGAACAAAAAAGGGAAAATCGGAAACATGATTTTCAAAATCGACCTTGCCAAAGCCTATGACACCTTATCTTAGAAATTCATACACAACACACTAAAATTTTTAATTTTAGTACTGCCTTGGTTGATCTCATCATGAAATGTGTAACCACCACAACGATGGCCATCCTTTGGAATGGCGAACCTCTGGAAACTTTTAAAACCACCTCGGGCCTAAGGCAGGGAAATCCTCTATCCCCCTTCTTTTTCGTGCTCTCCATGGAAAGAATTTCACATACAATCTTAGGAAAGGTTGATGAGGGAAAATGGCAGGGGATTGACATTGGCAAATACAATGTCAAATTCTCGCATCTCTTCTATGCTGATGACCTCATCCTATTCAGCCGGGCCAATAATAAAAACTGCAAAACAATCCTAAATGTTCTAAACTCCTTTAGCCAACAATCGGGTCATCTCATTAACAAGGCTAAATCCAAAGTTTTTGCATCCCCAAATACCCCTCCTAGGAAAGCCAAAGAGCTTAGTAGTATGTTGAACATTGGTGTAACGACTAATCTGGGAAAATACCTAGGTATCCCTCTGACCCACGGGAGAATCACTAGACCAAACTTCAACGATCTTATCGATCGTGTGTATAAACGGCTATCGGGATGGGCCAAGTGCTCTCTAAATCTTGCCGGCAGAGCTACGCTCATAAAACACGTGGCAAATGCGATACCAATTTATACCATGCAAACTTTCAAATTGAATCGTGACTTCCTATGGGGAGACACGGAACAAAAACGCAAGATCCACCTTGTAGGATGGGACAAGGTATGTAAAAGCAAGGAGAAAGGAGGCCTCGGAATTAGAAATGCCACCAATCTCAATGAGAGCCTAACCACCAAACTAGCCTGGAAAACCCACACCAACCAAAATGACCTTTGGGTCCAAATGCTAAGAAACAAATATCTTAGCAACCATCAAGGCTACGTTTGGAATAAAAAACAAAACGCTTCCCATACATGGAGAAACATACACAACCTAAGAGGAAATATCATATCCAAAACCAAATGGAAAATTGGAAATGGAGAGAGAGTAGACCTATGGAATGATTGGTGGATTAATGATGAACCTTTAGTAAATTCCTATCTGGGGGACCACACGAATGAGAATACAAAGGTATGCAACCTAATTGTGAATGGGAAGTGGAACACTGATAGCATTAGCCACCTCATCCCCCAAAGCTTAATTGAGGATATTCACAAAACAGTCCTACATACGAATTGGAACACTATTGACAGACCTATCTGGACCCCCGCTAGCGATGGGAAATTCCAAACCAACACAGTACACAAAATCACGGAACAATCTTTCCCAATCCCTAACTGGAAATGGATATGGAAAATGAAATGTCCAAACAAAGTAAAACATTTTTATGGCTGGTTTGTCTTAACAAAATCCCTACAAACAACCTTAGGTGGACTAGAGGTATGGACACTAATGGGAAATGCCCAACTTGCAGCAATGGAATCGAGGATATTCAAAATCTATTTCACGAATGCGAACAATCAATAAAGGTTTGGAACTGCATATTCGGCAGCAGATGGCTGAATGCATCTATAGGCATGGATGTTACGACATGGATCCTGGTCAAATTAAAATCTTGCCTGGGCCATGATCGCAACGTTTTACCGAATGAGGGAATTACTGTCTTGTCCACACTTTGGAACATTTGGTTGAGCAGGAACAAACTTGTCTTTGATAAAACTCTTCAAAATCCTGTATCAATTGCTATCCAAAGCGTGAACATGGCAAAATAAATTCACAACGCCTACCAAATGCACAATGCCAAACTGCAGCCATGCACTACACTGTCTAAATGGTGTCCACCTGTTTCATGGCTAAAGCTAAATACTGATGGCAGCTGGAGCGAACAAAACAAAAAGGCTGGATGTGGAGGGATCTTTCGAGGGAAAGATGGCGGGTGGGTGCTAGGATTCTGCGGAAAACTAGAATGGGAAACCAGCCTAGCGGCTGAACTGGGAGCAATATACAAAGGTGCAATGATAATTTACAAGAAAAATATGAAGGAAGTCCAAATCAAAACGGATTGCGTTCAGGATATCAAACTGTTGAAAAGTGAAGAGGAAAAAGATCATCCACACCATTATGTCATCAAGGAAACAAAGGCGCTGTTGAGGAGGACGGGAGCATCGATCGAGCACATTCCAAGGAGTGCAAACCAGTGTGACGACCACCTAGCGCGTTTGGGAGCAGAAGGGGAGGACAACCTCACGATCATGGAAACCATGCTGGCTTCCATTAGGGAATTCTGGATTAGAAATTTCCTTAAACTTACAAATGTACTTGACTAAATCAGCTGGGGCTGATGTACTGTTGTTTTTGGTTTATGTTTTGGTTTGTGTTGTGATTGCTGTGATCCTTTTTGTTGGCAACACTTTGGGACTTTGTACGCTGCCACTTAGCGTATTGTTTTCGCCGTTTTAGTTTTTAATATATTCCGGTTAACCAAAAAAAACACCACCAGAATAGGTAAATAGCATTTTTAGTTATTTTAACTAATCAAAATGCAAGAAAATTACATGCACCAGCATAGGTAAACCTCAAGCAATAATACCTATTGCTACAGTACTTCTTTATCTTTACCTAAGCACTATTCATAAGCAATTTATTATTTTGTTAATTTTTGTCTAATACTTGAACTTTCTCAATAAATCCATCAGAACCAAAAAAAGATTTAAAAAATAATACATATTTAAATATATCATAGGTAAAATAGAGAATTTGTTGGAGTTTCAAAAAAATAGTGATCAGGTAAACACACATTTGTGCATTGTTGCTGAGTGAAAATACCTATTCACTGGTGCACTTGCTCTTACCACCAGGATATTAGCTACGGAGGACTAACCTAGTACGTAGTGCAGATTGTCGTTGGACACGTTGCTAGCCATATCAATCGAGATCTAGCAACTACCGTCCTGAATAACTGGTCACCGTACTAGCTGGATGTCACGCCGCATAGGGCTGACCTAATCCACAGTACGGGAATCTGATGATGTGACTTTCTGTATCAAATAAATGGATGGCATGTGTCCTGTTGCGGGCTAATGTCCAGGCAAATCCGGATTTTCCATTTATACATGGTAGATCATGATTTATCCTACCACAATTGCTTCCATCTTTGTATTCTTTAGCTGCACAGTGGGAGTGGACAAAGCTAATAGATAGTCTATAAGTCGTCGTTCCATTAATCGATAAAGCTAACCATCATTTTTTGGGAGACATCGCATAAATGTGCAGTTAATAGGGTGGGCCTTGGCACACCTTTTGATGGGGTATATGTCCTTTGACTGCGAATCTTCATGTGTGCCACCTCTTTGATATAAGCGTTGGCTCCCCTTCAAAACTATTACTGCCTCTTTGATTTTCGAAAACTCCTTGCGAACCCGATATTCCTGCAAAACCCGAATCCTTTCTACGCCCTTTCTAGTCTTCCGATTCCTTTTGTAAGTCTTTCTTATTTTTGAAATGGGTTTCTTCTGATCCTTGGTTGATACCCCTTAAAATATTGAGTGCTTCCGACGGAATTATGGGATTCCTGAGGATGTTGCGATAAGCTTGCCTTCTGAGGGATACATCCAGAGCTCTGCTAACAACAACACCCTCTACATCCCGGTAATCTAGATTGTTGAGGCTGGGGTGCAATTTCCACTTCACCCTCTTCTGAGGCATTTTCTTTGTTACCTGAACTTGACGCTGATGCAAATGGCGACCAACGTAGTACGGGCTGTGATCGGCGTTGCTGCCTTGAACCTGATTATTGGGTCCCATATTGGCATCTAGAAATTGTTATCAACCATACTCGGGATCGTGTGTGGTATTTGAAGGCCCAAGTAAACCGGGGCAAGCTAGTTCTATGGCTCCCAGACTCTACAAGAGAAGACGACCACGATTTTCTCATCGTGATAGGGAATTGAGAGTTCACTTTCATATCTAAGTGGGAAAACCCAATCACTCATGCAGACGGGACCCCTTATCAGTAACTTTCTATGCTTTACATTCAGTCTTCTCTTTGCTATTTCTGGGTTCTAACTGAATTTTCTTTCTTCACTGTTGCTGTAGATCCTCACGTCAATAGAAACTCCCTTTACAACAAGTTTTTGAAGACCGATGAAGTCTCCAATGCCATAAACTTCAGATATCCTTCTACGGAGTTGATAAACAGATATGTCAAGACTCTTCTAAGGTACGTGTTGCATTACTCTGGGTACCGCGGTGTAAGGCATCTAGTAGTTGATCTTGATGAAGCTTCCACTGAACTTGCTATCCCTCTCGTAATCCCTACCACAGACCAATAGGTGACAGTTGCAGAGCCTCCTATCATTGACGTTGAAGATGATGACGTTCTGCAAGAGGTAGATTGGTAGGTGACTTCATATCCCTTGGTGGCATCGAGATTGTTGGGACATCACCTCAAGATCCCCTAGGACCCTCTGGTAGATTCTCCATACTGCACGACTGGGACGATGACATGAGTTCCTGGAACTTTGAAGATATGTACACAGCGGGTCCCAAGAGAGCGGCCACACCTCTTAAGAAAGTTGCACCTTCTTCTCTGGCTATTCCTGCTGCTACTAGTGTTGATGTCATACTACAACCACCTATCCCCGTAGTCCCTATCAATCAGGTCCCATCACCTCCTCCTTCTAATCCTAGTCGGTCAGTCAATCTATCTATATTAGCTTGAGGTCCAAGGAGTCGGTTGATCCATCCGATGAAGCTTACCCAAGAAGTTAGAGGGAAAGCTGTTGAAGGAGAAGCTGCTGAAGCTGATGATGTATGGTCTCCCATCCTTCTGAAAGACGATGGGACCCTAATCAAGAAAAGTGACTTTTTTGGATTCATCTACTTCCTTCGGGTTGGCCCGTGCAGTGATGCTTCCCAGAGATGTTGCGAATGAGTCCTAGACCATCTCAGGGAGCATGTGTGCAAAATTCTACTCATATATGCTGAAGGTTCTGAGTCCTCCTTCCTGCATCTTTTCCTTTTTGATTTAACATTTCTTTGCTTATGTTGACTCTTCCTTTCTTCCAATAACAGGCAGTGCAGTACATGGGCGAGCTCTCCGACAGGTACAATCGCTTCCATCTTGACAATATCCAAGAGGTCGACCGTGCGAACAAGGCCACTGATTTATCCAAGAGTACCAAAGACAAGCTCTTTCTTATGGCTAAAAGGTATGAGGATGCTTCTACCACACTTGCTGCTGAAAAGAAGAAAGTCCAAAAGTTGTAGGCGAACCTGGCGTAGGCCGAGAAGAAGAGCTAGGCCACACTGGAAAAAATAAAAAGGGATTCTCATACTGAGATGGGGCAACGGACCAAGGCCTTTGAAGCTAATAAGTCTGCCATAACGGACAAGTACAAGGTCAAGACTCTGGAGCTCGAGCATTTCCATGCTAAGGTGTTGAAGGCCAAGGAGACAGCCGTGCAGGCTTATGATCAGGGTCATGCCAAATGTTGTGAGGTAACTTTTGCAGACCACACCACTCAATTCTATGAGCAGTTGTGTCACACTCCGAAAATTTTAATTAATTTCTATTCGTTTCAATAAATCGAAAATCATGTGACATTGAGATCTCGGAATGTTTGAAAGCATCTATGATCGTCGTATATCACTTCGAGTAAGTCCGGGTGAGATGGGCGTACCCGGCATAATGTTCGTCGATGGTTCGGTATTCGGATAGGTCCTAAATCGCGTTTAAAATCCATCGACCTGATCCATTCTCCAAATCAGAATTCTTTATTCATAGAAGTCGTAGATAATTTGATTATTAATCCAACGCAACTTGAATCATCTCAATCGGAGTCCGGACGAAGAAGTTAGGACCCAACTACTCTCGAAAATTCCATCGTTCAGAAACAGTGCAAAATTGGCCGTGTCGACCTGTACACCATACCGTCGTCGACCGGTCGAGCTTGGGCAGAGGGTTCACTGAAATGTCTCGACCGGTCGACCGTACCGTCATCGACCGGTCATTAAGGCCAAATTCTGTGCACGAACAGATTTAATGAAGGACAGTTTGGTACATTCACAAGGGGTCCTATATATTGTTTTGGTCCGAAAATTTGGGGTCATTTTCCCCATTTGTAAACCCTAGACTCTGTCTCTACCTCCCTCTCTCAACTCTCTCTACCTTGTCTCCTCCATCCCTATCAATCCATGGGGTTTCGATGAAAACACGAAGTATTAACGATGTTCTCCGCACTCTCCTCTCTGCAGTGATGTGCTTAGATCATCTCGAATCGGTAAGTCTTTCTTTTCCTCTTCCTTTTATGGAGTTTGGTTACTCGTCTAAGGTTTTAGTCTTTGTTAACGTGTAGAGCATCCCAAGAGCTTCGTGGTGGCGAGCTTTGTCCACTCCGGCCATGGAGGTTTTCCGGTGACTTTTCCGGCGAGTGTCACCGGAGCTCCGACCACGGTAGAGTTCTTCTATTCCTCTTGTTTGTAATGTTGGTCTTCTCCCTTCCCCCTTGCGATTGTATGTTAATTCGTCGTTTTGGGCATTTATACGAAATTGAGGTTGTGGGTCGTTGTTCACGTCAATTGGTCGCGTATGGGTATTGTCTAGGGTCTCTATGCACTCCCTAGGATGTTAATTGTTCGATTCTAAGTTCGATTTCGAAAATCCCCAATTTCATGAAAAATGTGTCGTCATCGTTTTGTAAAATCAAATTGGGGAAATATGACTCGTTTGGGATTCTTTCGGGTAATTGTGGGTTAAATGTTGTTTTGACACATTTTCTTAATGAATCGAACAAAAGAAGGGTTTTGTGAACGAACGACATGTTTTGGGAATAAAACGGATGTTTTGGAAAGGATGGGAATAAATCACATAATGGGTCTATATGGCGAATTATGAGGCGTTGCCCTATTCGTGCGGGAAAAATGAATGTGAACACTAAACTTGAATTAAAGACCCTAATGAAATGTGATAATTGAGTTGGCTTGATATACGGGTAGCTGGGGTACCTTGAGTGTCTACTGTGAGCACTCATGACATTGCACGAGAGACTAGTGCGGAACAAGCCGAAACTCAAATATTATGATTGATATTGCCTTTAATTCTATAAGGGGCGGGAAATGAATGGGAACACTGAATAATGTGCGGGTTAATTGGTATATTATAAACCAATTGTTTTCAAAGAATGAAAATGAGTCGTTTTTGGAAAATGTAGGGTCATATTCAGTGTTAATAACTCTCTCTCTTGAGACTTGTACTACTTTCACCCTACGATGAGTCGAATATGGAATGTTGGAACGAAACTTACTGTTTAATTATATTGCGAGATCCATTGCATAAGTCACATCACATTCCTTGTATGATCACACTCATTCACTCTAATATTATAGACGTTAGGAGATAGATTATCTCTACCAGGTGGTGATGCTTGACCCTCTACTTTTGTAGGACTTGCTCCTTGACTTGGAGTAGCTGTGGGATCCTTTACAGGACTTGAGGCTTGACCAGATAGTGGACCATAGGCCGTAGGTTGCTCTTTTTTCAGTATTGTACTTCTTTTATTTTCTGTTGGCCACGTTGTACGGTATTATCATATAAATCTTATTTTGGCCCTTTTTCTTTTAGTTGATACACTGTTGTACAGGGTTATGTTATAAAACCCTTTTTGCATCTTTCATATGTATTTCATTTCACCGCAGAGCATATATCGTAATAATTATTGAGAAGGGTAGTTGATGTGGTAGTTGTACTTCCCCCTTGTTTGGATACTCATTACCCATTTAACACTCCACTTTCTATTTCAAAAAAAATATGTTTCAAAATTTGTGAGTGTTATAGTTGGTATTAGAGTGCTCGTTCCGATTTACCTAGGACTTTGGGGGAGACTTTTAGTCTCAATGAGAGCATTGTTTCTTTTGCATAGCTCTGGGGGATTTCATTTAGGGTGTATGGCATGTGTATCTAGGCATTGAATGTGTGTGCATTGCATGGATATCATAAAACAACAAGTTTTTATAACTCGAATTAATAAGATGGTTCAGAAATTTGTGGTGTCTACTCTTTCGAGTTAGTCTTGTTGTTGTTCCTTCGGAATTTTGAGTAAATTCTTGTCTATATTGTGGTGACTTTCGAGCCTATATCGGCATCTATTAGAGGATCGTATGGGTATTGGACTTGTTTGTTCCGGTTATATCCTCTTGTTGGTAGTGGTGATTCCTATTCTACCGTGGTGAACTGTTTCGAGTTCCTTGTTCTCAGAGTGTAAACGAGTTCCTTCGTTGAATCTGGTGATGGTTTGGCATCTTGTTCCTTGATATCGATCATTAGTGGTTGCAGTTGTGGCTTGTCGAGTCTATCCTTTCGTACGAAATGGATTCTTGTTGTTGTCATTGTGGCTTTTGAGCCTATCTCTAGTGGTGGATGATGGACTTTGCAGCGGTCAGTTGGTGGATTCTTGTTTGCCCTCCTCGTGAGGATGATGATTCTGTGTACGATTGGGTAACCGTCTCTTGAGTTCTCTTTCTTGTGGTCGCTGATGAACTCCTTGTGCAATATTCCTTGTAGAAGAACGACATTCTTCTTGACATTGATGGGTTGATAGTCACTCTTGCGACTAGGAAATTGTAGTGCTCTTGCGATTGAGCCTTAAATTCTAGTTCCCTTCGTAACATTGATTGTTGGAGTTTGTCGTTTACACCTTTGGGGTTGATTGCCTCTTCGTGGTTGAGTTTCGAATCCCATTCTCATTGTATGGTAGGCTTCTTGCTTGGTAGCCTTGCGGTTGATGGTTGTTTACCTTGGGATTGATTGGGTCTCCCTAGTGTGTGTAGTTCCTTGTATGAGTTGTAGAGCCTTAGAATAACCTTGCTTGTGGGATTGTGATTGGTGGTTGCTTCTTGGTGTGTTAGCGCTTAGTGGTCTAGTGGTTGTGACCTCTTTGGGAAATGAGGATGTCTCGGTGTGGTAAGGCCTTGTGGTGGCAGAGAATGTGTGTGGTTCACTCGGGATGTGAAGTATCCTTGGGTTAGTAGGTTCTCCTTGTGGACTAATACCAAGTAGTTGATGTTAGTGTTGGTAGCGCTCTACCCTCAGTTGATGTGAGAGTTAGTCTTGACTTGTGGTTTGAGGTCCCTTGAGGAGTTGTGTTGGATTTAATACTTTGCGATTGCGGTCACTTTTTGGTTGAGAGAGAAGGATGAAGGAATTTGGGTATGGTATCTTGTTCGTGTGGCAACATTGAGTTGTGACTTGAGATCTTTCGGAAAGGGTTAGAATTGTGTTGGTCCACAATGATTAGTGGTTCTTTGGTTATTTGGTTGTTTGGTTTATGGAACGACTTGGGAGATAGCCTTGTGTTGAAAGTGTCTCGATTGGTCAATTGAGCTTGTTGGGTGATTTGGGTGTTAGACCTACTTTTGGAATGCCTTGGTGTTTGTCCGGTGTAGTGTTGGTTATTGTGCTACGAGTTGGGAAAGTGGCTTGAGAATCTTGGTTCTCTTTTAGGCATTGAAGTGATAGATTATGTGTGACTATCTTGCGGTTCTTTCTGAAAGTAGTATTTGGGTTTCTTGCCTTGTAAGGTAATGATGTGGAGAGAAAATGGTTTTGGGTTGAGAGATAGATGTGTAGTGACCTTGCTCGGTGACTTAGAGTTTGGGATGTGGATTTGGTCGAAGTCGTGGATCTGGAAGATATGGAATAATTTAGTTGATGGAGTGAGGTATCGTGTGTTTACTTGGGATTTAAAGTCGAGAGTTAGAGTTTTCTTTTTCATTCTGGCATGAGGTTATAGGCGGTGAATCGTGGCTTGGGTAATTCTTTTGCTTCGTCTTGGTTGAGGAATGTGGTTGGCTGGGCGTCTCACTCTCTTGGCATGTTGGTTTCCTCCTTGTTCAATCCTTGCCGGATCGGTGAGTGGATGTCATTCCTTGGCTACTTGTTGACTCTTCGACTCTCTTGGATCAATGTGCTTAATCGATGGTCTCTACCATCATTGTTGGAAGTGTTGTCGCATGCGCTCGTGCCTTATCCTAGTCGTTATTAGGATTCCTTGATTCGTGGTAACGTACGATTAACTTCTTGTGGTTCTCGTTTGGCACTTGTTGGCGATTCCGGAAGCTGTGCGTTGTTTGGGAAATCTTCTTGATTCTTGTTTTCATCTTTTGACGTTGCGACTGGCTTTTTCCATCTTCTTATCGATTGTTCGTAGTACGTCTACTACTGTGGCGTTTATCGTGGTGGCGATGCGTTGTGCGTCTTGCGTGTAGAGAATCATCTACTTCGTAGAGCTTGTTTCATAAATCGTATCCTTGTTTGGCGCACTCTTATCTTGTGGGTTGCCTTCTTACGTTTGTTCTCGTTCGCCATGTCTTCGTACGAATCTGGATTGTTGTCGTATCTGTTGGCGCCGTGTCTTTATGCGCTTGGACACTTTCGTTCTACGATGTTGTCTCCCTTTGGAGCTTGTTTGAGAGTGTGTTGAGGGATTGGCTTGTGCTTGGTATGATCAGCGGGATGAAGTCACTTTTGTGTTGTGTAGCTGTTTTGTGAGCGTTGGGGTAGAATAGCTGTGTCTATTTGAAGTCGACTGTACCACTTGGTTTGTGGTGATGTTTGTCATGACCGGTTGTGCGTAGTCTGTGTCATGTGATGTAGGAATGACCATGAAGGATTGTTTTGAGAAGGTGACTGGCCAAAACATTTCAAATCAAACTCCTTAGTCATTCTGGTACCGCGCTAGGTGTGTGCGGGTTGGTTTGTGAGATTTTGGTTGTTTGGTTCTTCTCTCAGTGGCGTTGTGGTTGTTTGGGGTGATTCAGGTGACACGGTTGCTGTGTGACCATCCCTTGTGGCTTGTCTTGCTTTCGAATCCTCTCTCGTGTCGGTTGGATTGCTGCGATCTTGTTCGGAAATCAAATTCGGGATTGTTTCGCGCGTTGTGGTGATGTGGATGTTGTAGACATTCTTGCGGTGGTGGGAAATCTCCCTTTTTGCTCATCAAAAATTCCAGAAAATTTGTTGGGAAAAATTGGAGTATCCGTATCATGTCCGCATGTCGGTACCGTATCTTCGTATCCTAATCGTGTCCTAGGCGTGTCCTTCGCGTGTCGGCGTATCCTCGGCGTGTCCTTGGTGTATCCTTCGCATGTCGACGTATCAATGCTGTGTCCCTTCGTATCCTTAGCGTTTCGGCACTTTGATGTCCTCCCGGCATGTCCACTTGGTGTTGTAGTGCATTTTAAATCTTTGTGGAA